>MEJB01000064.1:70831-114177 GCA_001752375.1 Rhazya stricta
AATTAGATTGTATTCATGATCGTTAATAAATTGATTAATTTACAGTGGAAGGACTTAGAGGCTGTAACATTCGATGTGTCAATTAGAAATAAATAATAATTTTCTTGATTTTATTATTTGTTATGCATTAATGTGTCAATATGTTTATTTAAAGGTGAAATTTTATTAGTTAATTAATTTAGACTCGACCCGTTAGAGCCCATCCTCTTCTTATTCAAATCTAAAATCGGATTTGGAATTCGATTTTGGATCAGAAGAAAACTAATAGATTTTAATTTGGTTGGGCTTAGTTTGTTACGTAATAAAAATGGCCCACGAAGAAATTTAGTTAGGGTTAAGTTAGCTTTTTAAAAAAAAAATACTATTTAAAGATGAAGATTACTATTCATCTTTTTTCCTAAAGAAAACCCTAAACCTAAACCTCCTCAACCATAGCTGCCACCAACCGGCACCTCCTCTCTCTGCCCTCACCGATACCGACCTTCCCACTCTTTCTTTCTCTCCCCTCTTCTCTACCGGTGTCAAACGCCACTCCATTTCCTCCATTCTCGTCAAGCGACCAGGCGACCAAGTGTCCAAGCGGTCAAGCGACCAGGAGCCCAGACGCCCAGGCGACTAGACGGCCAGATGCCTAGGCGACCAGATGCCCAGGTGGCCAGGCGACCAGATGCCAGGTGACCTAGCGCCCAGACACCCAGCTACCAGATGCCCAGGGGCCCAGGCGACCTGAGGACTAGGCGACCAGGCACTGTGTGCCGTCCGCTCGAGTTAGTAGCGTGCGGGAAGCACTTGCGTGACCAGGACTGCTGTTCGCACGCCTAGAGTGTATTTCTTGACGCCATTACATCTTAGACTCGATACCACCCGTAAAGTTCGGGATTCGATGTGAATCCTTACTTTCTTTATTTAAATTAATCCAATGGCCTAGGTTTTGTATTATGTAATAATAATTAAGAAATAAAATATGAAATACGTTTAATTGAAATTTAAGGTAGTACAATTAGTAAAAGGAGGATATAATTCTAGAAATATGTTGGAATATAATTTAGGGTGAAGTTTAGGGTTGTATGATAAAATAATGTAAATGGTGATTATGATTATTATTGTTATTTTAAGAACAAATTAGGAATCATGAAATTAAATTATACTATTAGTAGTTCGATTTTTATTGACATGAAAATTCATCTTGAGAAATTATTAGTTAAGGTCACCATAGGAAAAACGATGAAGGTATTAACGGTAAACATATATGTTAAATGAATGTGTTTGGTTAAACAAGTTTCAGATGAATATCCTTTGTGTAATAATATTAGGATACTATGGCACATTAATATTGTAGCAACCAAGGCACCCCACTAGCGAAAGTAAAGAAATGTACTAAGGACTATGTGTAAGTAAATTCTCACATTCTCATTAACGTATATGTGTTGTTATAATTAAATTGCTCTTAGGTGAATTGAATGTGTATTGAATCTGAGTTCTATGTAAGTAAATTCTCACATTCTCGTTAACGCATATGTATTGTTGTTATAATTAAATTGCTCTTAGGTGGATTGAATGTGTATTGAATATGAGTTCTATGTAAGTAAATTCCGACATTCTCATTTAGTAATGATGCAAGTGTGTTGTTATTATGATTGAATTTTCTTATGTGAATTGGATGTGAATTGATAATCGCTCTTATGTGTTATAATGTGATATTACTTCAAGTATGYGAATTTTTTTTACTCATTGACATGTTAGAAATTTTAAGTTAAGGGTTCATGTGGTCATGAGCATGTAGATTGCAATAGTTGCATATTTCTTGTATGGACATAATCATCCATTCAAGAAAGGAAATGTTTTTAAAGAATGAAATTTGGAAAAGTAAATGTTTTGAGGAATGAAGTTTTTAAAGATGTTAAAGTTAAGGATTTTGAAAAAGGGGTGTAAAACCTAGCCATGAAAGATCTGAGTGGGAAATGAGGCGTGGGGGACCGGTGCACTCGAACCAACCGTCTGGGAGGGTAGGAAAATGTACTGTTCACCGCTTTGGAGGTGAAAAGATGAAAGGAAAAGCAAAGGAATGATTAATCGCTTTGTGGTTCTATCAGTAGAAATGTGATCAGGTTCCAAAGAATAAATGGCCCACTGCAGAGCTTAATGGCTAGGCATTACACCAAGTGAGCTCACGACTTTAAAGGAATGGAAATGTGTGAAAAGTTCTTACATTTTGAAAGGAAAGTTTCTATGAGAAAGTTTATGAAATGGAAATGTTTAGAAAGCTTTTATTGAGAAAGTGAAATTTTATAACTCATGACATATAGGGCATTATTCATGCATTCATGCATGGGATTTGGTTATTGAGCTTAGTAGCTCATTCCATATTTCCTTATTTTACGTTTCAGGTGATGATTAACCAGATGGTGCATGGAGATTYGTTTGGGAGCAGGCTTTGATACCCAAGAGTTGCACTGTGAATTAAATTTTTTATTTATTTATGAACTTGTTGAAAGTTTAAAATTCATTCCTTCATTGTTAAAAGCTTCCACTAAAATTTTAAATATATGAGAATTAAGTCGGTAACATTCTTGGATTAGGGCAGTTAAGATATGGGGGTGTTACAGTCGTTGCCTCATATTCAACTCCTTCTGTGTGAAGAAGTATTTGAGACTCTTATGGTCAGTGAAAATCTCGCACCTTGTCCCATACAGATAATGCYTCTAGATCTTCAATGCAAAAACAATGGCAGCCAACTCTAGATCATGCGTTGGATAGTTTTTCTCATACTCCTTCAATTGCCTTAAGGCATAAGCAATCACCTTGTCATGTTGCATCAAGACACAACCCAATCCTTTCATCGAAACATCACTATAAATTACGAACCCTTCACAACCTTGTGGAATTATCAAGATCGAAGTAGTTGTCAGTCGTCTCTTCAATTCATTAAAACTACACTCACAATTTGCATTCCACAGAAACTTCATGTTCTCCCTAGTCAATTGGGTCATAGGAAAGGCAATTTTTGAAAACCCTTCCACAAACCTCCGGTAGTAACCAGCTAACCCAAGGAAGCTGCGAACTTCACTGACGTTAGTAGATGCTGGCCATTGTTAGACCACTTTAATGTTACTTGGGTCCACCGCTATGCCTTTCTTGGACACAATATGTCCTAGAAATGGCACGCTAGCAAGCCAGAACTCACACTTGTTAAATTTTGCAAAGAGTTCTGGACTCTAAGCACTTGGAGTACCTTCCTCAAATGCTCTTCATGCTCTTCCTTAGATTGAGAGTAAACAATATGTCATCGATGAAGACTATGACGAACTGATCTCAGTACTCCTTAAAGGTTCAATTCATCATATCTATAAATGCAGCTGGTGCATTGGTCAACCCAAATGGCATAACCAAAAATTCATAATGCCCATACTGACTTCAAAATGCGATTTTAGGAATGTCCTCATTTCGGACTCTCAACTGATGGTAGCCAGATCTTAGGTCAATTTTGGAAAAATATCCCGCCCCCTGAAGGTGATCAAACAAATCATCGATCCTTGGCAACGGGTATCTATTCCTTATCATCACCTTGTTCAACTCTCTGTAATCTATACATAACCTCATCGATCCATCCTTCTTCTTTACAAATAGTACTGGTACACCCTATGGCGAGAAACTAGGTCAGATGAAACCTTTATCCATAAGATCTTGTAATTGCTCCTTCAACTCCTTAAGTTTCATAGGAGCCATTCGATATGGTGCCCTAGGGATCGGTGTCGTTCCAAGCACCAAGTCAATGGTAAAGTCGAACTCCCTTTGGTGRTAAACCTTGAAGGTCATCTAGAAACACATCCAAATATTCTCGAACAATCAGAATTTGTTCGATTGAGAGCTCTGTGTCAAGAATCTCACTTAATGAAGCTAGGTAGCCAGTGCAACCCTTTTTTATCATTCGACAGGCCTTCATAGCGAAGATTATCGGGATCGACGATTTCACCCTAGATCTGACAAAATAGAGCTATAACTCACCAGGAGGACCAAAATAACCTTCTTCTTGCAACAGTCAATTGTGGCATGATGCTTCGATAGCCAGTCCATCCTAAAATGACGTCAAACTCCTGAATGTCCAATACTATGAGCTCCACTATCAGCTCTTTCCTATCTAGTGCAACTAGACAATTCTTCAACATGTACTCCTAGTTCATGACTTCTCCAGAAGGTGTGGACACACCAAGCGGTGTATCCATATGTGTACATGAGGTTCAAAGTTTCTCAACAAAAGCAGGGTRAACAAAGGAGTGGGTAGCTCCCAAGTCAAATAATATGATGGCGGGTGTATTACACACAAATAAAAGTGCCTGGCACTATGGTCGGTGCTTCATCTGCCTCATTCCTCGTCATGGTGAAGACTCGTGCTTGAGTAGCTGGTCTTTTCACCCTATCGTCCTTGGCCAGATGTTCGAGCTTCCCACAGTTGAAACATTCTCCACCACCTCTACCACCTTCACGAGGGCATTCCCTAGCAAAATGCCCTTGCTTTCCACACTTGAAGCACACCTCCTTGTTAAGAGGTACTCACCCAGATGTTCCTTACCACATTTGGAGCAAACTTTCCTCTGTTGTTTGCTCTGCTGATTTCCCTGTCTACTCCCTTGGTCGTACCTCCTCTTTTGACCACCCTTGACCCAGTCTTTAGGATTTCCACCTCTAAATCTCTGATTAATGGGTTGATTTCTGAACTTCTTCTTACTCAATAATTGAGCCCTCTCTACCAAAAGAGATTTGTTGACAATCTCTCGGTACGTAGAAAGCTCAAAAGGAATCAYCGCCAGTTTAATCTGAGGCCTGAGCCCCTCTTCAAAGCGCCTTGCTCTCCTTTCCTCTGTAGCAACCAAATCAGGAGTAAACTTGGCTAATCTATCGAATTTAGTTTCATACTCACTGACAGATCGGCTCCCCTGCTCCAACCTCACAAACTCGTGCTTCTTTTGTTGTCGCACGCTCTTGGGAAAATATTTATCATTAAAAGCCTTGATAAACATCCCTCAAGTGAAAGGACTAGTGTCCCTTTCATGCTGGCGCTAAACCATCAGCCACTAATCGTACGCCTTCCCTTGGAGCATATATGCAGCAAAGTCGACCTTCTCCTCGCCTTTGCATTGCATGATAGAGAAAGTTTTCTGGATCTCTGTCAGCTAATTCTCAGCTTCCAAAGGGTCAATGTACCTGAGAATGGTGGTGGGGCGAGCCCYTTGAATTCTGAGATCTTCCTATATTCCCGTGTTTCACTCCTCCTCGATTGGCTAGTATGTCCAAAAGCAGTCTGTAATACCCGAGATTTCTCTTTATGGATTTTTATTTGATCGTGCAAATTTGTGAGCCAACTAGGGTTGGATAAATTTCTATGTGGTTGTTATTTCAATAAGTATGAAATTTTCGTATTTGTCGGATTAAGGTCCTTAGATAGTTAGAGGCTCGACTASTGGGCCTATTTGTTTCTTAGTCAGAAGTTAGACCGTTATCGAAAGAAAGCCTGTTGAATTTAATTTAAGGATTGGATTAATTATGGATGGGAAGTCCCGAAAGGTTTTGGGTTACAGCCCAAAATATTAAAAAAAAAAGGAGAAGAAACCCTAAGTCTTCTTCTTCCTCCCCATTATGTCGCTGCCGTCCTTACAACCACTGCCACTCCTCCCCGTTGCACTCGCCGCCTCCTTTCTCGCTCTGTCTGCCTGATGCTGCTCCTCACCCCTTTCTCCCTTCTCTCCCTCCGCTCGCCAATATCGCTGCCTGAAGCTTGCGATATCACCGTTTAGATCCGCCATCTCTTCTCATTTATATATGTGACTGGCYAAAACTGACAGCTGCCGGAAGCTTGCAACTTCTCGTTCAGTTTTGCTCGGGATCTCTTGCCCACGCCAATGCTAGGGGACATCCCTATTCGCAGCACACATTTGGTTGACTCATCAGTCTCCAATGCTCGGAGCCGCAACCAGATTACGGAGCCGCTCACAACATGAACGGACGCGACTCGATCGGAGTTTTCCCAACTGCCCAGATATGTCTTCCTCTACCCTCGATCCTTGCTAGATCACGCTCGGATCGACCGGGTCTGAAGTCGATGCTGGTGTGAAGSCCCCAAATCTGCGCGTCTTGCTCGCCGCTCAAATGTTCTGCAGCACAGCTAGCCTTTCTGTCTTGCCTTTCGCCGGTCGTCGCTTAGCCACATCTGCCTTCATCTTCTTCTTCTTCTTTTCTACTCCGTGGTTTCACCAGGACAGAGGAAGGACAGTGCTCAGCCGCTCGATGTAACAGAGCCGTCCGGATCTGTTTTTTCCTTGACTAGATCTATAATCCCTTACCGCCGCTCAGATGCTCTGCCGCATGCCCARCCAACCCCTTGCCGGCTTTCGCTCTGCCYAGATCTGATCACCATTGTCAGTAGATCTCAACCTCCTGTCGGATCGAAGCTGTATGCTGACTTCCAGAATAGAGAATGACCAGGC
The DNA here is from genome assembly GCA_001752375.1 of Rhazya stricta. NCBI lineage: Eukaryota > Viridiplantae > Streptophyta > Magnoliopsida > Gentianales > Apocynaceae > Rhazya > Rhazya stricta. Next base: position 77,314 of record MEJB01000064.1, read on the forward strand.
GCCARATGCCCCGACACCTAAATGCCCAGGCAACTAGGGCTATTGCGCTCGTGCTGCTTGAGCGCACGCTCGGGGCACAATGCCTTTTTTCGGGACACTTGGATTTTGTGAACTTAAAGGTGAAAACGTTATTATTTAATATTGGAATTTATGACCTAAGTTTAATACCCAAGCTAAGGAGTTCAAATTGTACCCTTAAAAAGACGTGATAATTAGTAATGTGGGGACTAGATATGGATTAATAATTGGCAAACGACATTCTTGGAATAAACACTGAATATCTAAGTTAGGACAATCGTACTAAATAGACTTTCTTTCTGTAATCACAATTCAGTCATTTCGAGTGCCTTAACGTTGAAAACGRTCAAAGGATTTCACTTCACAATTTAAATAAGAACCCTTTAACGAATGAATGCATCTGAATTCCTTTAGGTGGATTAATGTGTTATATATGAGATTCTATGCAAGTAAACCCCCATACCTGCCTATCTCTTTTGTTATGTGTTATGTGGTGGCGGTAGGGGATTATGTTATGAAATGTGCTATTTGTGTGGAATGTTTTTACGTGTTTCATATATGGTACCATTATTATGTCGAATGGCATGTTAATTACAGTTGTATGCATTTCATGTCATGGGCATGTAGTTAGTGTTCTATATCATTCCTGGCATAAGCCATTCCTACATTTAGAAAGTGAATGGTTTAGGAAATGAAATTTTGAAAGGGAATGTATTTTATAAATTGTAACATGTTCAAGAAAATGTTAAAATTTGTAGAAAGGAGTGTAAACCTATCCATAAAAGATGTGAGTGGGAAATAGGGCGTGGGGTACCGGCGTACCCAAACCGACCCTCTGGGAGGGTAGGTAATGATTCACCTCGGGGAGGTGAAGAGATAAAAGGAAAAGTAAATGAATGTTAACCACTTTGCAGTACTACCGATAGGAATGTAATCGGGTTCCAAATAACAATGGCCCACTCAGAGCTTAACGGCTAAGTGTTAGACTCAGTAAGCTCACGAATGTAATGAAATGAAATGTTTTACAAGTTATACATTTTGAAAGGAAAGATTTTGTGGAAAGGTTATACAAGAAAATGATTTGAAAGTTTTCATTGTGAAAGTGAGATTTTATAACTCATGACATGTTGGGCATGTTCATGCATTTATGCATGAGATTTACTTACTGGGCTTTATAGCTTATTCCATTTCTCTCGTTTTGCATTTCAGATGACGTGTAGCCAGATGGTGCGAGGAGGTCGCTTGTGGGCAAACCAAGATACCCTGAAATATATTCTAAATAAAGTTTACTGAATAAGATAGATAATTAATTATCTAGAATGATTTTTGCGTATCATTAGGAAATTTCTTATTTGGTTTAGCTGATTGTGTTTTAAACTCTTTTAGGTTCTTCAAATTTCAGTTTGAATAAATGTTGGGTTGGTAAAAGATTTGTTGGAGCACATTACTATTTATGTTGGACGTTTATTTGGATTGGAGTGTATGTTGTGAATGGGTGTTTGAAAATGTTGAAAACTTTTTGAATGTATGCAAGGGATAGTTATTGAAGTTACAGAGGAAACTCTACCGAATTTTTATAAAATCTGTGACAAGGGTTAAGACTTATTTTATTTCCTATAGTAGTTGATTGTTCTATAGGTAAGGTAATATAATATTCTCAGCTTAGGATAGTTCCTAATCGGGGGGTGTTACACAGTCATTGCCTGCATAAAGGCCTCTATGGTCATTGGAGTTCCTTGTGTGGCACGGGTACTACCTTCCCTTCATCCTAAGGCTGAACTGCCTSATCTTGGGCTTGCGAACACGTAGTACGAATCATTACTAAACTAGAAAGGTTTCTTTGTGTAAGAACTTCATACACAGACGAAGCATATGATTATGAAAATTRAACATCATACCTTATCCCCAAATTAAAACAAAATATAGACAAAACATACTTATAATACTTAACATTTAACATCATTCGAGAATTTAATCAGAACATAAACTTTCCAGATGGTCTAGGAAGGGAAGCTTGTGGCATGGCTTGATACCCATATAGCTTTCATGAATTTATAGATACTTTTATATGAAGTGCACAGAATCATTTTTAAAACTCTAAGCTCTAATACCAAAACTGTAACACCCCCAGATTAGGAACTGTCCTAAGCTGAGAATATTATTGACCTTACTCATAATCATATCATTTACTGCAGGAAACAAAAGAAATCTGGACACTTGTCTATAAAGTTTTATAAAAATTTCAGCAGAGTTTCTTATGTAATTTTAACAACTACCCCTGTATTTATTCAAAAGATTCTCAAACATTGTCAATACCCATAAACAACATGCATTCCAACCCAACAAACATCCAATATAATAAATAATCTATTCCAACAATCTTTTACCAACCTACATTTACCAAAACTGAAATTTACGAAACTTGAAAAAATTTAAAGCACGATTAGTTAAACCAATAAAGAAATATCTTAAATAATACATAAAACCTCTCTAGTTAACCATTTATCTTATTCACTAAAATTTATTTAAATAACATTTCGTGGTATCAAAGCTTGCCCACAAGCGACCTCCACGCACTATCTCCCTATAAATCACCTAAAATGCAGAATGAAGGAAATGAAATAAGTTATGAAGCTGAATAAGCAAATATCATGCATAAATGTATGTCAGATGCACTATATGTTACAAATTCGTAGTTCAATTCCTCAATAAAACTTTCTGAATACCTTCATAAAATTTCCAATTCAAAATGTAAGAACTTGTAAAAACCTTTCCATTTCATTAAAGTCGTGAGCTCACTTAGTATAATGCCTAGCCATTAAGCTTGCAGTGGGCCATTATTCTTTGGAACCCGATCACATTTCCTATCGGTAGAACAGCAATACGGTTAACATCATTTAACTTTTTCTTTCATCTTTTCACCTCCCAAGAGGTGAACGTTACTTATCTCCCTACCCTACAAGAGGGTTGGGTCGGGTGTGCCAGTCCCCATGCCCCATTTCCCACTCACATCTTTCATGGTTAGGTTTACACTCCTTCCCAAAATCTTATCATATTCCTGATAATAATTCATTTATAAAATTTCATTTCCTTAAAATTTTATTTCCTAAACTATTTATTTTCTAAATGTACGAATGGCTCATGCCRGGAATGATGTAGAATACTATAACTACATGCCCATGACATGAACTACATAAAATCGTATATAAATACCATTTAACATAATAACAATACAAAATATATATATTACGTGAAATCATTCAATACAATCATAACACATTTCATACCACAAAAAAAGATAGGTGGGTATGGAGATTCACTTATATAGAACTCATATACAATACATGTTCAATTTAYATAAGAAAAATTTAAAAACATCAATACATATGCTTTAACGAGAATGCGTGAATTTACTTACATGGAGTCGTTTACGTTAAAATTCTTATTTAAATTGCAAAGCRTAGTCCCTCGACCGTTCTCAACGTCAATGTGCTCGAAAACGATCTAATTGTGATTTCAAAAGAAAGTCCATTTAATATGATTGTCCGAGCTTAAATATTTAACGCTTATTCCATGAACGTCATTTGCCAATTTTTCATTCATACTTAATTCCCATATCACCAAATCATCACATTCTTAGGGGTACAACTTAAACTCCTTAGATCGGGTATTAAACCTAATCTATGTTCTCCCGCAATTTCACTTTAGGACATAATTACATAAGTTATAAATTTTCAATATCGAATAGTAATATTTTCACCTTTAAATCGACAAACTCTAAGTGTCAAGGAWGTAGCATTGCACCCCGAGCGTGCTCTCAGGCAGCACGCAACAGCCTTGGTGGCACACGGTACTTGGTCGCCTGGGGGTCTGGGCACATAGTCAATGGGCGTCTAGATGCTCGGCACCTGGTGACCCTAAATTTGGAACTGGCGAATAGCTAGCAAGAACCCAGCTTCCGGCTGCTGCTGTTTCGAACACCCCCTCTGGCGAACAAAGGCAACGAGCTATCGATAGCGGTGGCCTGGCCGAAGCATCGCGGGACGATGCTCGGCAAGCCCGAAAGTCGAGCCGGAGCAGTGTAAAAGTGCAGGAGTTTAGACTAGGTCGCGAGGGAGGAAGAATGAGGGAACAGATAGCAGATCGGCCAGATTTGGTGGCTGAGGCACGGCGAGCAGTCGTGCAGTGAGTCATGCGGCTTGGCTGAGTCGCAAGACTTGGATCTGGGCGATCTCAAGCACGGCTATGGAGATGACAACCGAGCAAGCGCAGTAAAGCTGCGAGTTTGTAGCTATGGCGCAACGACGGTTTTCCAGCAGAAAAGGCAGCAGCGCGGCTGAGGAGCCTTCGGTCAGCCGCGGCGAGAGTCTAGTACTTCGCAGCGGCAGGTGGTGAAAAGAAAAGCGGAGGAAGACAGTAAGAAAGAAAGGAGAAGAAGGCGATAAGGGTAGCAGGGAGGGGTGGCAAAAATTTCTGGGGGTGGGGGCGGCGGCGGCAGTGATGGAGATGGAGGTGGTGTAAGCGACAGTAGGGTTTGGGGGGAATAGACGACTGATTTAGGTTTTTTTTTTTTTTAAACTTCAAACTTAGGCCCTAACCCAACCCTTTGGGCTTTCCCATTCCATAACTAATCCAGTCCATTAAATTATATTCTATGCACTTTCATTTCGGTAATAATTTAGTTTTCGAATGAGAAACGAATAAGTCTAATCAGTCGAGACACTAACCAACCAAGGACCCTCATTGGATTAATACGATGATCCCATACTTATTAAACGTACAGATAAAATAACAACCACATAAAAAATTATCCAACTCTAGTTGACACACATAATCATACAACCATACAAAATTTATAAAAAGTAAAATCGCGGGTATTACAATATAGCTTGGCGTACCTTGAGAAGGTCTAGCGCTTCCTTCATAACTTTCTTCATATTTTTGTAATTACATTCTTTAGATGATTTATCGAGATCAATCCATTAGAAGCAACTTGATTAGTTTGTACTTCCATTGTTGTTTTAGGTTCAACTTTGGATTGATATTGTACTTGAGCAACCTTAGTAGATTCAACATCATTTGTAATTTTTGGTCGCTTTGCAGTAGTTCAACTTATTTCTCCAATACCATTGAGGGGATTCAACAATTGAGCAAGTGTGGCATCTCACTGTTGGGAACTCTTTGCAAGTCCTTCCACCAATCTGGCCAACGTTGCRAGGCCAACTTTGCTATATGTTCTTCAATGGTGACAGTATCAGTCATTATAACGTATACGATTGATAAAGTTTTAGTTAGAATCTTCATGATAGAGCCTTTCCAATTGCAGATCTTGGCAAAAACAGTTATAGAGTTTACAAAAGACCCACAATCACCTTGTTTGGATGTTTGTGACTTGGTTYGAGCATTCAACAAGGACATGGTTGTTCTTATGGTAAAATCAACTCATTTCCTTCTTGCAAAGACTGGACATMATTGAACATGGGATTGGTGTACACAAAGATCAAATCATCTAAGAAGTGTTCTTGTACATATTTTTTCATAGTGGATGGCACCTTACTTCGTGTGGTCGGTCCTTTATATGTAGCTGACATGATTGAATTGTCAGCAACACCAATTATTGCAGATCTAGAAGGGGTAGCCTCCGAAATGTTGTTCTTGGGGGTCATTGATGAATTTAASTTGATTTGATTTGAAGAGAAGAGATGAACAACAGAGATTGTCCTATTGGATATGCCAAAATTTGTTTACACGAATCTCTCGTCTACAAAATATAATAGAAAAATAAGAAAAATATGTAACAAAGTATTAATATTATAAATTTAATAAGAAAAATGTTACAATCCTTGAAATGTTCTTGTGGTAAAAATTCAATCCATTGATTCTTCTTTTGAAAATTTTTTGAGGGCTTCRAAACTTGATATCGGGATTTTGACTCTTTAGAATTTTTTGATGGCTTCAAAATATAATAGAAAAATAAGAAAAATATGTAACAAAGTATTAATATTATAAATTTAATAAGAAAAATGTTACAATCTTTGAAATGTTCTTGTGGTAAAAATTCAATTCATTGATTCTTCTTTTGAAAATTTTTTGAGGGCTTCGAAACTTGATATCGGGATTTTGACTCTTTAGAATTTTTTGATGGCTTCACAGCTTGATCTTGAGATTTGAATTTTTTGATGGTTTCGCAGCTTGATCTTGAGGTTTAGACTCTTTGAAATTTTTCAGAGCTTTACAACTTGATCTAAGGATTTGGAGAAAAATTTGGTGCTCCTTCTTCTAAGCTTATCTCAATGTGAATTTTTAAACATCTTCATCTTATATTTTAACCTCTAATTATAGGTCAAGCGAATTGATTTGATTAGTCGAAGTCACATCTRGGAGCGACGTGGCATTACTTGATTYGTTGAGCCATATCCTTAATTTTCGTTGGTTAAACATTGTCATCGTTGTCACGTATGATCACTTCATTGATCGAAATGTCAAATACTTTCCAATTTATTAGAAGCATTTAAATTTGACTCTTAATTATTTAAACAAATTATAAAAATTCGATATAATAAAATTTTCATATTTATAATTAWCTAAATGTATGGCTAGCATTTATTAAGCACATTAAATGTTTGACATTATCTTCAAAAACATAAATCCTTTTCACTGCCTATATGTACTTGATAAAAGTTTAAAAAAATTTAAAACTCAGTTTACCTTCTTTTGTATTTYTTAATTATATGTATATAGATGAYGGCTAAATAATTGCTCATTAAAATTGTAAAATTTCTGAATACATGTGAAAAATTTTGTACAAAAATCAATCTTAAGGCATACGTTCAATTATTAAGCTAAGAAGTACTGTTATGAAACATAAGAAAAAAGAAAGAGGGATGATCGATGGATAACAAGGAGCGAGCTCATGAGAATCTTTGAACAGTGCCAAAAATTTCCCAAGTCACGACGTAAGTAAGCCTCTCACTTGCACGTGCCATCTATAAAAAAGCCACGTCAGTTATGATGACGAAAATGAGTGCTCTAGATCTGATGGCCTAGAAGTCAAGCTGCCGCAGCGGCCCATACCTACAACCCTTCTTGGAGTTTAGAAAATCGGGAGTGCTGAGTGAGAAAATAAATAGAGGTAAAGAGGAGAGAGAAACGTATAGTGGTGGCCTTGCAATTCTAGCTTATCAGCTCTATCCATCCATCCCCATTTCACTTCCATCCTGTAGAAAAAAGTTCTCAAATGGGAGAGGTTGTTACTTGGTCCTTTTTATGAATTCAAGAAAATCGATGGGTTGTTTGGTTGCTGAGATTTTTTATTTCTTCTTGATTTTTCAGGAAGCAAAGAAGCAGGAGGAAAAGAAGGAAGAGGAGACCAAGAAGCCGGATGAGAAAAAGGARGAAGCCCCCAAAGCTGATGAAAAGCCAAAAGAAGAGGAGAAGAAGGCCGGGGAGGAATCGGAAGACCCTCAACCACCCGCTCCCCAAGAAATCATTTTGAGAGTCTACATGCATTGTGAAGGTTGTGCTCGTAAAGTTCGCAGATGCCTCAAAGGTTTTGATGGTAAGTTTTCTTTTTCTTTTTTAAATAAATTTTAAGTTAGATTGGGGGATACATGTCTACTTCATATGGTTTTGATTCAATGATTCTGAAGCTAGAAAATTTTGGTTGGTTAMCAAATATATATATGCATATATCAGGAGTGGAGGACGTTGAGACCGATTGCAAGACACATAAGGTGGTGGTGAAAGGTGAAAAAGCAGATCCACTCAAGGTTTTAGAAAGGGTTCAGAGGAAGAGCCACCGCCAAGTGGAGCTTCTCTCTCCGATCCCAAAACCTCCGGCTAAGGAACCGAAGAAGACAGAGGAGAAAGAAGTTGCCAAACCAGAAGAAAAAAAGGAGGAGGTTTGCTATAATTATTTTTTTCCCTTTTTTCTTTCGTTGTTATTAAACAGAGAAAAAGAAAAAGTGAAATCTTCTTTTTCCCCTTTTTTCAATTATTATTTGGACGGCGTATTACTTTTGTGTATTGGAAAGTTGAATCATGAAAATGGTGTTTTGCTTCTGCAGCCTCAGGTCATTACAGTGGTTTTGAATGTTCACATGCATTGTGAGGCTTGTGCTCAAGAAATCAGAAGGCGTATACAGAGAATGAAAGGTTAGTATATTCAACCCTCATTTTTGCGGGGAGGAAGGTATTTTCAGTCTTGTAATTGTATTGAAATTCTCCTTTTCTTGCCCTTTTTCAGCTTTATCCGGAAAGTAGACTCGATAGTTTGAATCTCTCTCTAAATTAGTAGAGAAGTGTTGTACTTTTGTGATTCAATATTCTCAACCTTTCAAAATCTTTAGCTATTCAAGTGAAATAAAATATTGAATTCTTTAGATTCTGTTAACTTCCTTCAAATTGGAGTCAATTCATAGTATCCAACGCCGAATTATTTTTTACATCTAATTCCATTTCCCTATAAAGAATGCAAGCTGAAAACCAACATAAAGTTGAAAGCATTTAATTAATTGATACCACTTTACTTGTGGAGGATACATACAGGAGTCGAAAGTGCAGAGCCAGATCTGAGGAGCTCACAAGTGACTGTGAAAGGTTCATTTGAGGCAGCAAAGCTGATTGAATTTATACACAAGAGGACAGGAAAGCATGCGGTGATAGTTAAGGTTGAAGCAGAGAAGAAAGAGGAAGAGAAACCCAAAGAAGAAGCCAAAGAAGAAAAGAAAGTGGAAGATGGTGGTGGCACTGCCGAAAAAGATGGCAAGAAAGGTGAAGAAGAGGGCAAAGATAAGCAGCAAGAAGGAGGAGGGAGTGGTGATGGTGGAGAGCAGGCAGTGAAACAAGCGGAGGCTGAAGAAGAAGATCCCAAATTGGAAGTGAAAAAGAATGAATTATACCATAATTACCCGCAGAACTATCAGATGTACCCTCCAAGGTTCGTCCAACAAGAATTATATGCATATCCGCCCCAGATCTTCAGTGATGAGAACCCTAATGCATGTTCTGTAATGTAAATGCCGAGACAACAGRAGGGGTAAAAATGGTAATCAAGAGGTAGGCACATGGGGGTAAGTGTCTCTGGACACCTTGTTGTGCTCCACATGTGGCCCTGTCTGGGGGCTTTTAGTATAAATCTGCAGGAAGCTGTAGAGTTTTGTGAGACTCCGTACCTTTTTGGTTTTCCTTATTGCTAAACCTCTGTTACATACTATAAATAAATAAAATACTGGTATATATTTTTCTCTCYTTCCTTTTSCCCTTGATGATGGTTGGTAGCAGCAAATTGATGAGGTAAGGACTATGGGTGAAACAAACAAACATTACGCAGAGCAATCATAAAAGCAACTCGTCAGGGGGCTGGTGAAAAGGCTTTAATTCCTTGTGGATAGAAAAGGAGGTAAGAAAATGACGGTTAAAAGACATCAACATATTAGCACAAGTGTCACATCTGTGTTGTTGTTGTTACGCTCAGACTCTCATTCATTCTTTATGCCAACTGAAATTAACTGCAGTAAGTAAGTTCTGGGAAGSTTGGTGAGGATGACCACATCAACCCTCACAGGACCACTRACCACATTCCTTTCCTACTTTTTTTAAATCAACGATTTCTTCTTTTCTTTAAATACAAACAAACAGACAATTATGTTAATTTGGATCTGCCAAAGTGTCATCAACTACTACTTCTGGAAATTTATTATACTTAATTTTAGTACTTTCCGGATCCAACTTTATACTAGCTGAGAGTGGGAGGATGAGATTTGGTTTATCATGCYAAAGGAAAACATAACCATGGACGCCCTAAAACTTTCAATCTTAAAATGATTGCTTCTCTATCACATCAGATTTCACGTTTTACATATTAATAAATAATTAATTCATTTTTTTAATTTTGTACACTTTACAAGCTCCTTATTTATTGAAATAGTTTCACTTCTATAATATTTTACCAAATATTAATTAATAATTTTCCTACAGCATATCACTTTTGCAAATTTGCATGTTTTTTATATTATATGAAACTTGTATTATTTTATAAATTGTTTTAAATAAATAAATAATAAAATCATATTTATTCAACACAAAATAATTCTTAAGAGTCAGTATCTTGCAAGTTGAAACCTTTTAGACGGAAGCTGCAGATTCCAATATTTTGTTGATCTTGGACCACAAAACTATTAGTCCGTACTAGGTTACCCGTCCCTAAGCCTGATGGCTTTTTCCACTGGCGTCCCTTAGCAAACACTCCGATTAGTTAGAATGGTTTATGTGGCAAGATACTAAAGGGCGAGTGGAAACAATTCAAGCACTTAATGAGACCGGCTTTTATTCTTAGGTTCCATTTCACAAATAAGCTTGTAATGCAGACCTCCAGAATGTTCTAATCCACTCTACTAATGCAACGGAGTGGCCTTGAGCCGCCAGAATATTCCAGAAATTCTGTTTAAAACACTTCTTTATTTATTTGCAAATTAGTACTTTAAGTTAGATGTTATGCACAAATACATGCATATATTTCTGGAATTATTACAACTTTAGTTCCCCAAAGTTCTGCAATTAGAGTACATATCTGGCAGTATTTTCACTATAGTCCCTCACGTTTTCTAAGGTTATAAAAGAGCCCAAATTGTTGGCATAAAATTGTTGATGCACACACTGTAACCTAGAAAAAATAACTGCTTTGAATTATGCATTCTGGTATACACATGTGGCATTACTGCACTTTCGTCCATTAGGTTTTCTCCATTTACAAAGAAAACCCAAGATGTTGTAGATTCTTGCCTAAATTGCAATGACTGTATTTCTTTTTTAATTTAGACAAACATTGATGATGACTAATGATGGGTTAATTAGCCATGCAAAACCCAACTAGAGGGGAAAAAAAAAACATACAAAAAATTCACGAATAATTAATTATTCAAAGTAATTTACTCATGATTTTTCATGTTGTCTATCACGAATAATTAATTATTAAAAGTGATTACTCGGAATCCTTCACRTCATCTACTATAAATAATCGATTACTCTCTATGAATAATCGATTGCTTATAGTCATTACTGTGATACCCGAGATTTTTAYTTTTATGAATTTTGTTTGATCTTGTGAATTTATGTGCCAATTAGAGTAAAAAATTTTCTATGTGATTATTATTTAATTGTACGTCTAAATAAGTATAGAACTATTGTGTTTGTCGAATTAGGGCCCTTGGTTGGTTAGAGGCTCAACTTGTTGGGCTTATTCATTTTCATTCGAAAAATTAGATTTTTACCGATTATTTAATGGACTGGATTAGTTAGGGAATGAGAAGTGCCGAAAGATTTGGGTTAGGGCCCAAGTTTAAAAAAAAAAAAAAAACCTAAGTCACTTGTCTATCCTGTTTCCCCCCCCCCCAAAACCCTATCGTCACATACACCATCTCCATCTCCTGTTTGTCATTGCCCTACACTGCCGTTGCCACCCCTCCCCATTGTATGCACCGTCTCTCTTTCTCCCTCTGYTGACGCGGCAGATCTTCGCCGTGTGCTATGCCACCCAAATCTGCAACGAGCTATTGGGTGCTGCTTGGAGGATTCTACCACGCGACTCAGCCAGGCTGAACCATTGCCGCTGTGAAGTACTGGGTTTTCGCCTCGATCCCTGCCGCCCAGGCCACCACTGTTGATTGCCTGCGGTGTGCTACCTCAGTTCACCGCGATCCTTGCTGCCCAGATCTTTCTCGACCAAGGCTGTGACGCCCATGTTGCCTGAGCACACGTCCGAGGCGCAACGCCACTTTCCCGACACTTGGAGTTTGTTGATTTAAAGGTGAAAATATTACTATTCGATATTGGTAGACCTATGTAATTATATTCTAAAGCGAAATTGTGCGAGAACATAGATTTGATTTAATATCTGAGTTAAGGAGCTTAAGTTGTACCTTTAAGAATRTGATAATTGGCAAATGATGTTCACGGAATAATCATTTAATGTTTTAAAATTGGACTATCGTGTTAAATGGACTTTCTTTTGTAATCATAATTAGGTCGTTTTCGAGCACATTGACATTAAGAGCGGTCAAGGAATTTCGCTTTGTAATTTAAATAAGAACCTTTATCGTAAAAGAGTCTAAGTAAGCAAATTCTCACATTCTCATTAACGCATATGTATTGATGTTTTTAAATTCCTTTTAGGTGAATTGAATGCGTTGACACTGAATTCTATGTAAGTAAATCCCCATATCCGCCTACCTTTTTCGTTATGTGTTATGTGGTGACTGTATTAGTATGTGCTATGATTGYGTTGAATGATTTCACATAATATGTATGTTTTGTACTGTTATTATGTTGAATGGTATTTTTAATACAGTTTTATATAGTTCATGTCATGAGCATGTAGTTGTAGTATTCTACATCATTTTTGGAATGAGCCATTCATACATCTGGAAAACGAATGGTTTAGGAAATGAAATTTGAAATGTTATAAATGATTTATTTTTAGGAAAATTTTAAGATTTTTGGAAAGGAATRTAAACCTAACCATGAAAAATGTGAGTAGGAAATGGGACGTGGGAGACCGGCGCAACTCTTGGAGGGTAGGGAGATACGTAATGTTCACCTCTTGGGAGGTGAAAAGATGAAAGGAAAAGTAAAATAATATTAACCACTTTGCGGTTCTACCGGTAGAAAATGTGATCGGGTTTCGAAGAATAATGGCCCAGTGCAAGCTTAATGGCTAGGCGTTACACTAAGTGAGTTCATGACTTTAAAGGAATGAAAATATTTGAAAAGTTCTTACATTTTGAAAGGAAAGCTTTTATGAGAAAGTTTATGAAATGGAAATGTTTTGGAAAGCTTTTATTGAGAAAGTAAAATTTTATAACTTATGACATGTAGGGCATTATTCATGTATTCATGCATGGGATTTGCTTACTGAGCTTTATAACTCATTCCATTTTCTTCATTCTGCATTTCAGGTGATGTATATCCAGATGGTGCATGGAGGTCGCTTGTGGGCAAGTCTTGATACCTCGAAGCATTTTTTTTCTTTTAATTTTACTGAATAATATAGTTGGTTGTCTAAAAAAGTTTTATTTATTGTTCAAGATATTTCCTTATTTGTTTAACTAATCGTGTTTTAAATTCTTTCAAGGTTTTGCAAATTTCAGTTTTGGTAAATGTTAGGTTAGTAATGGATGGTTGGAATGCAATATTTATTATTTTGGATATCTGGGTTGGAAAGCATGTTGTTTACAGGTGTTGAAAATGTTTGAGAACCATTTGAATGCATACAGGGGGAGTTGTTGAAATTACAGAGGAAACTCTACCAATTTTTTATAAAACTTTTTAGTCAAGGGTTTAGATTTCTTTTTATTTCCTACAGTGGTTGATAGGACTATGAGTAAGGTTAGTAATACTCTCGGCTTAGAATAGTTCCTAATCTGGGTGTGTTACAATTATTTAGAATTTTTCACGTCGTCTACTGTGAATAATCAATTATTCATAGTGAATACTCAGAATTCTTCACAATAATTGATTATTCTATATTAATAATTAATTATTCAAAGTGATTACTATAGCTAATCATCTAAAAATTCACTATTGCAATTTTTGTAGCAAGGGAAAATGTTATTCTATATTTTTGTTTTCTAATGATGATTGGAGGAAACATTTTTTGTTTGGGAGTAACATTTCTTGGCCCAAGGTGTAATAACAAATAAATTTGAAACTGGGGAAAAAAATTTTATTGGTTGAAAATGTAAAATAAATGACATTTGAAATTGGGGTAAAAGTTTTTTTGCCATCTATATATAGACTCGAGTTTTGAGTCTTTCTAAGTTTCATCCTATATAAAACTCTAGTACTTATCTATTACTTGATTGTTCTTCCTCTTAGCTCGAGTGCTTTTCAAAGGAAAATACTTTAAAAAAATATTTTATATTACTTTGAAATATCTTTTTGAAAATGATTTTGTACCCTTAATTGTTCAAAATGTGCTTTAAAAATCTTTTAAGGAGTAGCTATATTCATATGTTTTGGTTTCTATAACTTTTTGATTGTGAGAGTCTATGTTCGGACACACAATATAAGGTTTGGACATCCAAAAGAACATGCAACAACCAATCAATGACTTGGAGGCAAGATCGAATAGTCTACCCAGTTGCAGACATTCAAACATGAGGTTTGGACGCATTAAGGATAGTTGTGGACATTCAAAAGTTTTGCAACAAGACAACATAATGATACATTTTTGTTGTCTTTTTTCTCCCTTCTAATATATATTGAGGAACCATTTGAAAAACAAAAGGAAGAATTTTGAGAGAGCAAAATATTTAGATCATTCTAGCCTCGTTCAAACTATAATCTTGTGATTTAGGAAGTGTTTTTCATCATTCACTTAAGCTATATTAAAGATTCTCAAGTGCTGAAAAAGAATTAAAGTTGAGTTTCAATTGTATCATCTCCACTACAAGAGTAGTAACTTTTCTTATTCTTCTATCTCATCTTATTCTTCCTTAGATAAAAGTTCAAGGTTGTTGTTGAACATAAAACCTTTTGCTTGGATGAACCCTGGTTGTAATACCCGACATTTATTTTCGTCTTTACGAACTTTATATAAATATATAATTTCTATTCTAATCCACTAATTAGATTATATTCATGATTATTAATGGTTTGATTATTTTACAGCTGAAAGACTTGGAGGCCGTAACGTTCGATGTGCCAATTAGAAATAAATTATTATTTCTCTAATTTATTATTTATTTATGTATTATTATGTGAGTATATTTATTTAAATGTGAAATTTTATTATTTTAATTTAATTAGAAGTCTTCGTTAATTAATTAGAGTCCATTCTCTTCTTATTCGAACCTAAAAGCGGATTTAGAGTTCGATTTTAGGCTAGAAGAAAACTAATAGATCTTAATTTATTTKGCGCTTAGTTTGTGAAGAATAAAAACGGCCCATGAAGGAATTTTGATTAGGGTTAAGTTAGTTTTATTAAAAAAAATTAAAGTGACTTGAAGAAGATGATTGTTCATCTTCTTCCCTAGACAAACCCTAACCCCGCTGCCTCCTCCCTCTACCTCACTGACGCAGCCCTCATGCTGGTCTCCTCCCTCTCTCCTTGCTCATTGTCGTCTCCACCAAATCTACTCGTTGATCTTGCTGCGTGACTAGAGTCTTTTGCTCGCCATCTACTCGCCGTCTACCAGGTCCGTCGTCTTCGTGCGTCAGGCTGTTGCTCTCATCGAACACTGCTGCTCGACAAATCAGCCAGAGTTCCCCGCCTGCGATCGAATCTCACTTGTAGTGCATCCTATTACCGTTTGCATTCTCCTCTGCATGTGTCGCCGCCTGAAGCTCGGGACACCAACTCCAAATCCTTGCATGTCCTGCTCGTCGCCCAACTACTGCACACCGCTCGACGGAGTTGATTGCAGCTATTGCCAATTAGATCCAGTCACCCAGATTGTGCTATTGCCATTCTGCTCATCGTTTGGTTGCTTCTTGTCAGAGTTCGTCACCAGAACTCCTTCAATTGAAAAACAAATCGCCGGGAGTTCAGCCAGGTGACTAGACAACAGGCGACCAGGCACCGTGTGCCTTTCCTTGAACTAGTTGTGTGGGCGCAGCACGTGCGCAACTAGGGCTATTGTTCACAGTCTGTTTGCACGCTTGGAGCACATCCTTTTCCCGAGTGTGATTTATACCATTACGCCTTAGACTTGATACCACACATAGGGTTTTCGGGATTCAAGATGAATCCTTTAGTTTCTTTGTTAAATTAACCGAATGGCCTAGGTTTTGTATTATGTATTGATAACCATGGAAAAATATAGAATATATCTATACATAACCTAATGTGGAATTTAAGTTAGTAAGATTAAGTTAAAAAAAAAAGAGGCATATATTTCTAGAAATATGTTGGAATACAATTTAAGGTTAAATTTAGGGTTTGTATGATATAGTAATGTATATTGTGATTGTATTATGATAAAGTAATATATATTGTGGTTGTATTATTATTATTACTGTTGTTTTAAGAACGATTAGGAGTCAAGAAATTAACTTATACCCTTGGTAGTTGGATTATTATCACATGAAATTTAAACTCAAAAATTATTGGTTAACGCCACTCATAGAAAAAATGATGAATGTATTAATGGTGAACACCTATTTAAATAAATGTATTTGGTTAAACAAATTCAGATGAATATTTTTTTGTAATAATATTAGGATACTTATAGCATATTGAYGTTGTGCATAGCTAAAGCACTTTGTTAGCGATCTAAAGTAATCAAATTTACTAAGGACTTCAGAAAGTAAATTCTGACATTCTCATTAGTTATGATGCAAGTGTATTGTTATTATGATTGAATATCTCTATGTGAATTGAATGTGAGTTCATGGTTTATATTGAAGTAAGTGAATTCCCACATCCCCATTAGTTATGATGTATGTGTATTATTGTGATGATTTGATTTCTCTTATGTAAATTGTGTAACACCCTCAGATYAGGAACTGTCCTAAGCCAAGAGTATTATTGACCTTACTCATAATCATATCAACTATTGTAGGAAACAAAAGAAATCTGGACACTTGTCTAAAAAACTTTATAAAAATTTCGGCAGAGTCTCCTCTATAATTTCAACAACTACCCCTGTATACATTCAAAAGGTTCTCAAACATTTCCAATACCCGTAAACAACATGCATTCCAACCCAGCAAATATCAAATATAATAAATAATGTATTCCAACAATCTTTTACCAACCTAACATTTACCAAAACTGAAATTTGCGAAACTTGAAATAATTTAAAACACGAATAGTTAAATTAATAAAGAAATATCTTAAACAATACATGTAACACCCCAGATTAGGAACTGTCCTAAGTCGAGAGCATTACATCATTCCACTTGCAAATAATCAACCATCATTTAAAACTCAACATTTATTCAAAATGAAAATAGCGAAAGCCTCAAGAATTTAAACCATTCAAAAATAATATAATTATCTTATTACATAAAATAAGTTTGAAATAAGTTCCCGGGTATCATTGCTCGCCCACAAGCGACCTTCTCGTCCCATCTGGTTACATATCATCTGAAATGACACATAAGAAAAGAAATAAGCTAAGAAGCCCAGTAAGTAACCTCAATGCATGAATACATCAACCTGTCTTACATGTCATGAAATGTGTTCGCCTTTTAAATGAAAAACTTTTCAAACATTCCCTTTTCAAAATCTCGTTACAAAACTTTTCCTTCGAAATTCACTTACAGTAAAACATTCTGTTTCCTTTCATTCGTGAGCTCACTAGAGTGTAACGCCTAGCCACTAAGCTTGCAATGGGCCATTCTTATTTGAAACCCGATTCCATTCTACTGGTAGAGCCACAAAGCGGTTAACATTCAAAAAAAGGTTTTCTTTCATACTTTCATCTCCAAGGAGGTGAACATTCCATTCTTACCTACCCTCCGGTCCCCCACGCCCCATTTCCCACTCACATCTTTCGTSGCCAGGTTTACACTCTTTTTCGAAAACTATAGCATTTTCAAAACTTAACATTTTCCTTTAAAATTCTATTTCCTAAACCATTCACCTTCTAAATGTGCGAATGGCTCATGCCAAATGTGATGTAGAATTCTAACTACATACTCATGACATGAAATGCATACCACCTTATATAATACAACATTCAACAAATAGAACAAGATATGAAACATAACAGCATATCATTTGACATAAAAGTGCTACAAGAAATAAACACATTAACATTCCCCACAATTATACATACATCATCATACAATCCCATACACAACATATTCGAGCAACCAAAACAGTTCAATTACATTCATTCGTAACATTAATGAGATGTGAGGATTACTTATCCKGAGTTACTGTACGTAAAAAGGTTCTTCTTAAGTTGTGAATTGGACTCCTTCAATCGATCTCAATGTAAGGCCTCGAAATGACCWAGTTGATTACAGAAGGAGGGTCTACTTAGTTCGATCATCTCAACTTACGTATTATGTGTTTAATCCAAAAATGTCCTTTATTAATTTATAAATTCATATTTACTTCTCATATTATCGAATATTACATTTTTAAGGTTACAATTCAACTGCTTAGCTCGAGTATAAATCTAATCTATATTCTCCCTTCAATTCACTTCAGGCATAATTATATACAAATTATACAATCTCAATATTAAGTGTTAGCGTTTTCACCTTAAAATTCACGATATCCAAATGTTGCAGGAGCAGTAATGGATTCCAAATGTGCGTTCAAGCGACGTGCACAACAACCCTAGGCGTCTGGGCATCGTGCGTTTGGGCATCGGGCGCCTGGCACTGGCACTAAGAGCCTGGGCTTGCGCGCTGGGTGCCTGGTACTACTAGGCAAGCCTGGCGCTGGGCACTGCTGGTTGCACTAGGTGCTGATCTTGGCGCATGATCGGAGCACCTATTAGCGTTGAGCACTGCTTGGCTTTGCTTCGACACTGTCCCGGCAAAAGTCAGTTTCTGCTCAAGCTTTCGCGATTGGTTGACGGCGAGGGACAATGGGCGACGCGAGTAGCAAGGACAAAAAGCCAAAACGACGGCCAACTGCAAAGGTTTTGGCTTCAGTTTGAAGGGGAAATCCGTTGAGTAGAGAAAGAAAAATAGCGGTGGCAGATCTGGCGATGACATCGCTCAGATTCTGGTTACGCCGAGAAGGAGGCGATGGCGGCAGACCTGGTGAATGATTGTGCAGATCTGGTTGCTCCTACAAAGAAGGAGATGATGGCGACAGATCTAGCGACAGTGTCGCAYAGATCTGGTCACTCCTACAGAGAAGGAGATGGCTTATCGGATCTGGAGGCGGACTACTTCGTGTTTGGTCGGTGCTGGCATGAACCTTAGATCGTCAATCCGAGTTCTAGAGCGAGAGAAGGAAGTCGGAGAAGAGACTTGGGGAGGAATGGGCGGTCTCCCATGTGCGCCTTGCAACGACTCGAGCAAACAGCTTTAGCGACGCGCACTGCGAGCGACGTTCGAGCAGCAACGTAGTCTAGTATAGCGGCYGATCGCAAATCGTTGCAAACAGCGGCACTTCAAGTGTCGGCAATGGAGGAAGGGAAGAGAGAAGGAGAAGCAAGAAAGGGCCGCGACAAGCGGTGGCGGTTTGGTAGAGGGGAAACRGCAGCGGCGGCGGCGGCGGCGACGGCGGCATATGGGAGGAAGAAGATGAAGGGTTTCTTTAGGGTTTTCTTTCTCTTTTCTTTTCTTTTCTTTCTTTTTATTTTCTTAAATATTTTCTTTCTTTTTTTAAATTTATATTTTGGGCCACAACCCGAACCTTTTAGGCCTTCCCATCCAAATTTAACCCAAAATCCACAAATTTAATATAAGGGGCTTCCTTTCGATAAAAAGCTCAACTTCCGACTAACAAATAAATACGCCCATGAGTCGAGCCTTTAACCAAACGATAACTCTTATTCGACACGGACAATATTTTCGTATTTATTAAACATGTAATTTTAAAACATTAATCACATATAAAATTTCCAACCCTCCAGTTTCACACAAAATCAAACAAAATTAGATAAGAAGAAATTCCGGGTGTTATAATACATAAAACTCTCTAATCAACCATTTATCTTATTCACTCAAATTTATTTAAAAAATGCTTCGGGGTATCAAGGCTTGCCCACAAGTGACCTCCATGCACCATCTGGCTACATATCACTTGAAATGCAGAATGAAGGAAATGGAATGAGCTATAAAACTCAATAAGCAAATCCCATRCATGAATGTACRTTAAATGCAYTATATATTTTGAATTCATAGTTCACTTCCTTAATAAAACTTTCTAAATACTTTCATAAAACTTCCATTTCAAAATGTAAGAACTTTGTAAAACCTTTCCATTTYATTAAAGTCGTGAGCTCATTTAGTGTAACACCTAGCCATTAAGCTTGCAGTGGACTATTATTCTTTGAAACCTGATCACATTTCCTACCGATGAAATCGCAATACAGTCAACATCACTTAACTTTTCCTTTCATTTTTTAACCTCCCAAGAGGTGAACATTACTTATCYCCCTRMCCTATAAGAAGGTTGGGTCGGGTGCGCCGGTCCCTCATGGCCTATTTCCCACTCACATCTTTCATGGCTAGGTTTACACTCGTTTTCAAAATCTTAACATTTTCTTGATAATCATTCATTTATGAAATTTCATTTCCTTTTAAATTTTATTTTCTAAACCATTCGCTTTCCAAATGTATGAATGGCTCATGCCAGGAATGATGTAGAATACTATAACTATATGCCCATGACATGAACCACCTAGAATCGTATTTAAATACCATCCAACATAATAACAGTACGAAATATATATTACACGAAATAATTCAATACAATCATAATCCATTCCAAAACACAGTCCAATATARTCATCACATAACACACAACGAAATAAGTAGGTGGGTACGAGGATTTACTTACATGAAGTCCTTTACACTAAAATTCTATTTAAATTGCAAAGCAGAGTCCCTCGATCGCTCTTAACGTCAATGTGCTCAAAAATGACCTAATTATGATTACAAAAAGGAAATTCATTTAATATGATTGTCCAAGCTTAAAACATGTAACGCTTATTCCATGAACTTTATTTGTCAATTTTAACTCGTACTTAATTCCCACATCGGTAAATTATCACATTCTTAAAGGTACAACTTATTTCATAGCTTTTTACACCTCTCAACAATTGATAATGGTAATACCAAAAATAATACATTTTTAAATCAAAACACATTCTTTATACAATTTAAACTCAWTCTTAGATCGGGTACTAAACCTAATCTATGTTCCATCACAATTTCACTACAGGACATAATTACATAAGTCTTTAAATTCTAAAATCGAATAACAACATTTTCACCTTTAAATCGACAAATTCGAAGAGTCACAGAAGCGGCATTGCGCTTCGGGCTTGCGCTCAGGCAGTGCATGCGCAACAGCCCTGGTCGCGCAAGGTGCCTGGTCGCCTGGGCATCTGGTGGCTTGGACATCTGGGCGCTTGGTCACTTAGAGTTCGGGAGCCTGGTCGTTTTTTTTTTTGCTCTTGGCTGAACTTAGGCTAATCATTCTAAGTCTGGGTGGCGGGTCGCCTGGGCACTGGTTGCGAATGGAGTTACCAACGATTGTTTGGAAACAGTCCAAGCGGCGGCATGCGCACGAGTCGAAAACTGATTACCAGCAGCTCTGGATCTGAACAGAAACTTCAGATCTGGTGTAACTGTGACTCTCAAACCCATCGAACGGAATCTAGGTTCTTCGAGCAGCCAGAAATCGGGTTTGAGCGACGGCAAGTGGCGCTAGTAGAGGTGCGACAATGATTTGTAGCTCCAATTGAGCTCGGGTGGTGGGCAATAGCAGAAAATGACAAGCAGAGGAAATCAACGGCAGATGTGGGAGACAACAGGCATTATCGTGAGGTCCAGATCTGGACGAACTTTGGCTGAATGCGTGGACAGTTGACTAGTTTCTCTTGGCCTAGCATTGCGCGAGTTGGCTGAGCGGCATAAGCGACGGAGCCGAGATGGACTGTGATYGGTGGCCCATTGCAAACCTCTCGAGCAGCTGGCAAAGACGGTCGGCATAGCGTCGAGGAAGGAAAGGCAGTGAGTGTAGCGGGGAGGGGTGGCAGCGGAAAGAATTTCTTGGGAGTGGGGGCAGCGGCGGCAGTGATGGAGATGGAGGTGGGAGCATTAGGTGTGGCTGAAACTGTAATCCCCTTTTCTCTTTTTTTTTTTTTTTCAAACTTGGTCCCTAACCCAACCCTTTAGGCCTCCCCATTCCATAACCAATCTAGTCCATTAAATTAAATTCTATGGACTTTCCTTTCGGTAAAAATCTAGTTTTCGAATGAGAAATGAATAAGCCTAACCAGTCGAGACACTAACCAACTAAGGACCCTCATTCGATTAACATGATAATCCCATGCTTATTAAAGCTACGATCAAAGAATAATAAGCCACATAGAAAATTAATTCCAACCCTTAAATTTGCATCAGTATATCATATGACAAAAAAATTCATAAAGTGAAATCCCGCGAAGTATTACAAATTGAATATGAATTCATAATGATATTGAAGTAAGCTAGGAATGTCACACTTGATATTGTTGTAGGCATGGGTCATTATGTTATTAATTGGTTTTTCCTTATGTGGCTGTGGATCAATGAGTGTTATTGTCAATTGTGTGAATTTTACTATTGCGTGACTGTTGGAAATTAAAAATTAAGAGTTGATGGCGTCCTATAATCATTTGAGCATTGTAGTTTTGCATTATTTTGCACCATTCTCTGGGCGATGAGCGCATAAATCATACAATCCATGAAAAGCCAAATGTTTTAAAGTATGAAGTCTTGGAAAAGGTGATTTTAAAATGTTGAATGTTTGTTCAAAATAAGGAATCTGCAAAAGAGGTAAAAAGCCTAGATATGAAGAGCGAGCGAGAAATTGCGGCGATGGCGGACCGCGCACCGAGCCCTAATCCTTGCTTGTGAAGGGCTGAGTAAGTTTGTAACACCCCTAGATTAGAAACAGTTCCAAGCGGCAGAATGCCCACGTCATTCCGCTTTCCGAAAATAAACAACTATTCTATTTCAAAAAATAAACTTTTAACAAAAAAACCCCTCAATCATTTTAATTAATTATTCGAAAATAGAATACAGCCGCGAAAGTCTTTCTAAACCATCAAAATAAACGAAATCACAAAGGAAAACTTCAATAATTTAAATAACTTCAGAGTATTTATTTTTATTTCATAAATAAATTCGGAAAACCAATTCTCGGTATCAAAAGCTCCGGCCACAAGCTATTCTCCTCGCCCCCTCTTGGTTTACCAATATTATCTGCAGGAAACAAAGCAAACAGGAATGAAGCTAAAAAAAGCCAGTAAGTAAACCCCCTCATGCATGAAATTTGGCATGAACATGGCCTACATATGAAGATTCAAGTTCCCCTTTCAATGAAAAAACCTTCCAAAAACATTCCCCTTTTACAAAACTCATTTACAGAACCATTTTCTTCCAAAATCCACTTACATTAAAATTTTCCCATGTTTCTTTGCATTCGTTCACGAGCTGCACTGAGAGTGTAAAAGCCTTAGCCCACAAGCTATGCAGTTGGGCTATAAAGTTATTTGGAAAACCGATTTTCCATTTCCTACCGGATAGAACGCAAAGCGGTTCAAACATTCAAAAAAAGGGTTTCATTTGGCCACCATGTGTCACCTCCTAGAGGTGAAACATGCCATTTCTAACCTTACCCCTCAAGAGGTAAGGGTCGGGGTGCGCCGGCTTCCCCACGCCCCATTTCCCACTACATCCTTTGGCTAGTAATTTCATTCCGTTTAAAACCTTAACAATTTCCAAAAAAACTTTAAAACCCTTGTCCTTAAACATCCCATGTTCTAAAACGTTCCCACTTCCTAAATGCCGGTGAACGCCGATGCCAAATGAGATTGTAAACTTCTAATACGAGCGTCATGATATGAAGACGTATGACGATTTATATAAGATAACGTTCAAGGAGAGAAGACAGTGATATGAAAATACAACAGCATTTCTGTGGAGCGAGAGAGAGACTAGAATGAAGCGAGCAGTCGTCACCAAATTCCACACAGGCAACATAAAATTGCCACACCCAAGACGATATTCCAACAATTAAGAGTATCATCTCCACATTTATTTTTCAATATAAAATTCCCCCACAAAACCACATGTCCAACAGTTAATGAATATTCAAAATTACATCTATTATAATGATATGAATGACGAGGATTACCTACCGAAGTCCTATACGGGAAAATGAGTTCTTACTTATGTCGGAAATAAACTTCCACCAACCGGACTCAGCGTATGCCCCTCGAAATACCTCAATTCCACGAATATCGAATTGGTTGGAACCGGTAATGGATTGCCGAACGTATGGTCAAGAAGGCGATGCTGCAAAAGTTTCGGGCGTCTTTGGGGGCGGCAGTGCCGCCTGAGCGCGACGGACGTCGGAGCGTCGCGCTTGCTTGGGGCGGTTCGGCGCGCGCCACTGGAAGCCTGGACGTCGCGGCCCTGGCGGCGCGCCGTGCTGACGTGCCTGCATTGCTGAGCACCCCCCCCCCCCCCACCGCCCCCCCCCCCCCCCCCTCAGGCGTCTGCTGGGCGCCTGGGTTGTTGAACACGTGCGTGCCCGGCGTCGCTTGTGCACGTTTTGCCCACTGGGGCAATCGTTGCCTTGCCGCGCTTGTCTCGCCGGTCAGGCAAACGGTGTCGTCGCGGCAACTGGTTGACGGCGGACGCAGCAGTAGGAACTGGTTGACGGCGACGCAGCAGTAGAACAGAGGTCGAATGGATCTGAGCCGAGCCGGTGGACCAACAGATCTGGAGGTCTGCAACCAGGGAAGAAGAAGACGATGATGGTGGCAGCTCGGGCTACGTCGGAGCGCCGCGAGCAGCAAGGGAGACGGCGGATCGGTGAGGGCTCTGGCGGAAGCGAAAGGGAAGGCCACGACGAGCAGTGTCGGGTCTGGTATAGGGAGGATGGTAGTGGCGGCAGCGGCGGAAGGAAGGAGAAGGAGATGAACGATTCCTCAACAGCAAAGGCAGAGTGGCAACGCTGGCGGCAGGAAGGGAAGAAGGAGATGAACGGTTTCTCAACAGCAACTGGGAGAGTGGCGGCGCGGCGGCGGGGCGGCGGCTGGAAGGGAAGTAGAAGAAGAAGAAGAAGAAGGAGGGGCAGCCTAGGGTTTACTGTTTCTCTTCTTCCCTTTTTTTTAAAATTTATTTATTTATTTTATTTTATTTTATTTTATTTCATTTGGGCCACAACTCAACCCGTTAGGCTTTCTTATCCAGATCTAACCTAAAATCCGTAATTTTAATATAACGGGCTTTCCTTCGATAAAAAGCTCAACTTTCGACTAATAAATAACTAGGCCCACGAGTCGAGCTTTTAACTAACGATAATTCTTATTCAACACGGACAATATTTTCGCACTTATTAAACGTACGATTTAAAAAATATTGACCACATATAAAATGTCCAACCCTAGTTGGCACAATTTCATGAGATTAAATAAATATTCATAAAAGTAAAATCCGGGATGTTACATAAGTAATGTTCACTTCTTTTGAGGTGAAAATGAAAGGAAAAGATTAAGTAATGTTAATCGCTTGGCAGTTCTACCGGTGAAATGTGATCCGRTTCCAAATAATAATTGCCTACTRTAGAGCTTAATGGCACTAAGTGAGCTCTCGATTTGAAAAGAAAATTTTTGGAAAGTTTTGACGAAATGAATTTTTGAACTTCATGACATATAGGGCATAATACGTGCATTCTTGCATGGGATTTACTTAGTGATCTTAGTAGCTAACCCCATATTCCATTATTTTTACGTTTCWGGTGATGGCTAGCCAAATGGTGTGAGAAGATCATTTGGGAGCAAGCTTTGATACCCAAGAGTCATTTATGTTAATTAAATTTTCTATTGATTTATGAACTTGTTGAATGTTTAAATTTTATTCGTTTAATTTCAAAAGCTTCAGCTGGATTTCAAATCTATGAGTATTTTATTAGTAAATGTTATTGTTGGGGAATAGAGTTATTTTGTTTATATGCGGAGTGTGGATGATATTTGGGTGTGAGATTTTCTGATTGTTATAGGATGGATATGTTGATATTATAGGGAAAACTCAGCCAAAATTTTTATAAACCCTTTGTGTTACAATATTCAAATTTTTATTTTTTCCAATTTTTGCAATATATGCGAAGGTAGAGGTTAGGATAGTTTCTGATCTTGGGAGTGTTACATTGGCTGAGTRTAAGATGTTGGTAAAGCTCTTTTGTATGAGATGATCCTTTTCTTCATGTTTTTGTATAAGATTAGGGTTATTTATGTAAAATTGAGCAAGGGTGATCCTCATCTGGTGAAGTGTTATAATATTAGGCTAGGTTCCCACCATTGATTTGGAAACAATGCTATACTGGAAAAGATCCTAAGAGGAGTGCTTTAGGTGGTAGATGTAGACTTATTGAAGTTGAATCACTATAAATCACTTGTGAAAATTTGTTTASTAATCCTTCTTGATTTACTTCATCTAAAAGAACCCAAAAGGGGTGATTGGGTTATGGATGATTTTTTGCAAAGTGGTGGGCACCCATTATCTTTTTCAACTCTTTTTGATATATAATCTATGTAAGTAAAGAGATGAAAAATATTTTGTGTGCAATATGTATTTGTCAACTCTCTTTTAAACTATAATCGATTTTAAACAATTAGAGAGATGATAAATGTAACACCTCCAGATTAGAAACTRCCCTATGTCGAGAGTATTACTGACCTTACTCCTAATCATTCAAACACTATAGGAAACCAAAGAGATCTGAACAATTGACTAAAAAGTTTTATAAAAATTCCGACAGAGTTTTCTATGTAATTTCATAAACTACCCCACTGTATACATTCAAAAGGTTCTCAAACAGTTTCAATACCCATAAACAATATGCATTCCAACCCAACAAATATCCAATATAATAAATAATGTATTCCAACAATCCTTTACCAACCTAACATTTAACAAAATTGAAATTTGTGAAACTTGAAAGAATTTAAAACATAATTAATTAAACCATTAAAGAAATATCTTAAACAATACATAAAACCTCTCTAGTCAACCATTTATCTTATTCACTAAAATTTATTTAAATAATGCTTCGGGGTATCAAGGGTTGCCTACAAGCGACCTCGACGCATCATCTGACTACACATCACCTGAAATGCAGAATTAAGGAAATGGAATGAGCTATAAAGCTCAATAAGTAAATCCCATGCATGAATGTATGTGAAATGCACTATATATTATAAATTCATAGTTCAATTCCTCAATAAAACTTTCTAAATACTTTCATAAAACTTCCATTTCAAAATGTAATATCTTTGTAAAACCTTTCCATTTCATTAAAGTTGTGAGCTCATTTAGTATAACGCCTAGCCATTAAGCTTGCAATGGGCCCTTATTCTTTAGAACCTGATCACATTTTCCTACCGATAGAACCGCAATATAGTTAACATCATTTAACTTTTCCTTTCATCTTTTCACCTCCCAAGAGGTGAACGTTACTTATCTCTCTACTCTACGAGAGGGCTGGGTCGGGTGCGCCGGTCCTCCACGCCCATTTTCCACTCACATCTTTCATGGCTAGGTTTACACTCCTTTCCAAAATTTTATCATTTCCCTGATAATAATTCATTTATAAAATTTCATTTTCTTTTCAAATTTTATTTCCTAAACCAGTCGCTTYCTAGATGTATGAGTGGCTCATGCCAGGAATGATGTAGAATACTATAACTACATGCCTATGACATGAACTACATAAAATCGTATTTAAACACCATTCAACATAATAACAGTACGAAATATATATTATGTGAAATAATTCAACACAATCATAACACATTCAATAACACAGTCCAATATAGTCAATATAACACACAACAGAAAAAGTAGGTGGATATGGAGATTTACTTACATAGAACTCAGATTCAATACACATTCAATTCACCTGAGAGCAATTTAATTATAACAGCAATACATATGCGTTAATGAGAATGTGAGACTTTACTTACTTGGAGTCCTTCAAGTTAAAATTCTTATTTAAATTGTAAAGCGGAGTCCCTCGATCACTCTTAACATCAGTGTGCTYGAAAATGACCTAATTATGGTTACAAAAGGGAAATTCATTTAATACGATTGTCCAAGCTTAAATATTTAACGCTTATTCCATGAACGTCACTTGCCAATTTCAAATTCGTACTTAATTCCCACACCACCAAACTATCGCATTCTTAAAGGTACAACTTATTTCATAGCTTTTTACCCCTCTCAACAATTGATAATTGTAATTCCAAAAATAATACATTTTTAAGTCAAAACGCATTCTTTGTACAATTTAAACTCCTTCTTAGATTGGATATTAAACGTAATCTATATTCTTCCATAATTTCACTATAAGATATAATTACATAAGTCATCAAACTCCAATATCGAATAACAATATTTTCACCTTTAAATCGACAAACTCCAAATGTCGCGGAAGTGGCGTTGCTCTCCGGGTGTGCGCTCAGGCAGCACGTGTGCAACAGCCCTAGTCGCGCACCGTGCCTGGTCTCCTAGGTGTCTGGGTGCCTGGTCGCTTGGGCGTCTGGGCACTCGGTCGCCTGGGCATCCCCTAATTTAGCAACCGACGAAAAGACAACAAGGACCCAGCTTCCAGGCTACTGCTGTTTCGAACACCCTCTATAGGCAGATGAAGGCGGCGAGCAATTGGCAGTGGTGGCCTAGCCGAAGCACCGAGGGGCGACGCACSACAGACCCAAAAATCGAGCCGGAGYGATGTAGAAGTATGGGAGTTTAAAGCAAGTCATGAGGGAGCAAGAAAACGGGAAGAGTCGGCTAGGGTAGATTGGCCAGATCTAGTGGCGGAGGCACAACGACGAAGCAAAGCAACGAGATTGGTGTAGAGATCTGGTCGCGGCTCCGAGCACTGGCGACTGGCGAGCAACCGGCAACTGTGTGCTGCAAGTTGATGTTTTCGAGCACCGGCGCTGAACGAATTTGAATGAGCTCAAGATCCAAAGGGACGATGGCAGCTCTGTTGCGAAGACAGAGACGAGCCGCCATGAGGAGAGACGATAACCTCTCCAGAGCAGCAAGATGGTTTGGATCGCACAGCAGCGGTGGATCGATGGTGCGACGGCCCAGAAACAGGACGCTACAGGAAATCCTATTGAGCAATAAACCGACCAGACCACGATCGATTGCGGAGGGCAATAAGTGGGGTCAATGGCAATTATCGATGCGGCGTCGGCAGAGGGAGAAAGAGGCGGTGTAAGTAGCGGGTAGGGTAGATGGCGTTAAGCCAATTTAGGGTTTTTCTCTTTTTTTTTTTTTTTCAAACTTCAAACTTGGGCCCTAACCCAAACCCTTAGCCTTCCCATTCCATAACTAATCCAATCCATTAAATTAAATTCTACGGACTTTCCTTTCGATAAAAATCTAGTTTCCAAATGAGAAACAAATAAGCCTAACAAGTAGAGCCACTAACCAACCAAAGACCCTCATTCGATTAACACGATAATCCCATACTTGTTAAACATACGATAAAATAATAACCACATAGAAAATTATCCAACCCTAGTTGGCACACATAATCATATGACCATACAAAATTTATAAAAGGTAAAATCCCGAGTATTACAATAAATCTTGTGCGCAATAGATGTAAATAAGATGAAGATAGCAAAGAGTAAAATATGCACAAAGGAGCAAGTGATTCTTTCCTGGGTCTACATCCATTATCTAAGACTGTAACTTTAGGATTTCAAAACTCCACTAATTCACGTAGACTATTCTCAGTAGTACATGAGTACATAATGGATACACCCGCACATGAATTCTACAACTCTTTAACCCTCCATTCAAGGCTCACCCTCAAAAGGGTATTTATATGTATCCGAACAACCTCCATATTCACACACTGCTACTACAAGGCTCACCCTCAGAGGGGTTTACACAATAAGGTTTACCCTCATCTACACATCTGCTAAAAAGTATTTGCAAAGGCTGAAATAACTCYAATTTGGTTTGCATTCCATAGCATAAGAAGCTGATACATCACGAACGAGACACAACGATTATCATGAATCCAATCTTTTCCCAATAGGACAATATGTGTTGATTTAGCCAATACCACAAAAAATGCAATGACATTTATTCTTGAGACGACAATCACATCTATGACCAAAACTCCATCTGCTTGAGTAGCTTCGCCTATGAAATTTTCATATGTATATCAGTGTTAATGAGATTGGCTCAAGTTTTACCTACTTTTTTAAGAGTTGCTGAAGGCATGAYGTTGAGGACGACTCCTCCATCTATAAATACTCGGCTGACTGCTTACCTATCTAGGTAGGCTTTGATACACAAGGGCTTAAGATGATTAGTTATTTCCTTAGTCAGTTTAGGAAATATCATCTAAGGTTTGGACGAGAAATCTTCTACTAAGGGTGAAACGAATTTTGCCATAGCTTGTTTGGTAGATAGAATGTCGTCRACTAATGAATTATGATGATAATTAAGTACCTCTGAACTCCAAAAGGATTAATCTGATAACATTAATACTCTTGACTGTCTGATAGTCAACTCTTCTTCTAGGTATTTTTCGAGGAGATATCTCTGGTAAGCTCTCTCTTCTGGTCCCTTATTTTATGTGTTTTGGTAAGTTAGTAACGCATACTTGGCGCTGGTTTAAYAGGGTCAATTGGAATTTTCACCATCATTATCTCCTTCTCCAAATGGAATTTGGCTVTTTATTCCTTTTCTAGATATATCAATCTCTGAAACGCGAAATGTTTCCCATTTATCTCGTAGAACGTGGAGTTGATGTYYGCAGTTTTCCTCTGCTATTCCTTCTTCGCCGGCCTATACATAGCCTAGCGATTGAGAATCGACTGAACTAGGGATTCAGTTCTTTGGTCCTCTCCTTGATTGATCGGTCGGCCTTGGCTAGTATAGTGGYGATCTTCTGATTTCATGAAATAAGATACCTAGTTCACTTTGTATCTCCTTATAAAAAATAGATACCTTTCTTAGAAGTGATATCTCCTTATTACATATCACTTTATTCACTTTGTATGTCACTTTGTATGAAGCTTATTCCTATCAACACATTTCATAACATAATCCCTTACCGCCACCATATAACACACAACAAAAGAAAGGTAATGGTCTTTGTATTACTTGTAATGGGTGACATACAAAGTGATATGTAATAAGCTTCATCGTGCAAGTATACACGGTCTACAAGTAATACAAAGTGAATAAAGTATCGATGTAACACTCCTAGATCAAAGACCATCCTAACATGGAAATGTCACCCATTACCTTCACATATATTGTGAAAATTGGAAAATAAAAAAAAATATAAAGACCGTGTATACTTTATATTTAGTCAATTATAAAGATTTCCAATTTTCCAATTTTCCAATTATAACTTGTCTAGTTTGATGTGGATTTGCCGAAGTAAATCCACAACAAGGAATATGGAGGTTGTTCAGATACATATAAATACCCGTTTGAGGGTGCGCCTTGAATGGAGGGTTAAAGAGTTGTAGAATTCATGTGCGGGTGTATCCATTATGTACTCATGTACTACTGAGAATAGTCTACGTGAATTAGTGGAGTTTTGAAATCCTAAAGTTACAGTCTTAGATAATGGATGTAGACCCAGGAAAGAATCACTTGCTCCTTTGTGCATATTTTACTCTTTGCTATCCACTTATGAGTGATCCCAGACCACCGCAAATCAAGCCAGGGATACACTTTGGAACCAAATAACAAAGAATTACTTCGGCTAGGTATAAAAGGAGGAAAAACAAGAAAGAAAGCCCCCAAATCAATGGCATGTGGACGAGGAGTACAACAAGGAAGTGGATAAGCATCTTTGGCTTACTTACTTTGGAACCAAATAACAAAGAATTACTTCGGCTAGGTATAAAAGGAGGAAAAACAAGAAAGAAAGCCCCCAAATCAATCCACATCAAACTAGACAAGTTAATAAGTATTTTATTCCGAATATCTCCCATATCCCTCTTCTTTCAAATCGTTGGATTGAAGTATAAAGTACTYATACTTACGATTTCATAAGTATGCATTATTTAACTTATGATAAATAAGTATGGAATAAAATACTTATTATGCATACTTATGATTAATTTGCAAACTTGTGATTAATTTGTTYATTCTTGGATATTCATTTTAAGTATGGAATAAATTAGTATTTTAATTTGAGAGTATCAAACTATTCATATCAATTAAATTTAATGCATTATTTAAATATTTTTAAATTAAATAAATTTGTCCTTAAAATATAAAACATTCAATCCTTAAAATAAATTTCTTACGCATTTCATTCCAGTAAGAAATTGCATATGAAAGGAGCATAACTGTTATTTTTTATAAGTTTTTGTTTAGTAGAAAATTTAGCAATTCTTAGATCCATAGCTTTGTATAAGAGAAAGATATAGATCTAAAGTTATACTAACTAAACATACACCCCGGTAGCAATGGTTTATATTTCGGGTCATCGATTTGTAATAACTAGTATAAAGCTTATTTTACAATATCCTACTCTTTTGTATGTTTTGGAATACAAAATATACGGGGTTAGTGACTATTTATACTAGTCAAACCGCATGATTACCTTAATACCCAAGTGATATAGGATGTAAAATAAGCTACCACAAACAAATCTCCACCTTGGCACATTGTTTCAATCCCACCCAACTTCCAAGTCTTTCTTCCATCTTCACAATCAAAAATAGTAGTCTCCAGTAGTGCCTCCAAACCATTTGAGTGTGCATGACATTGACCAAGTCCAGACAATGTTTAAACTTGGCTGCTATCACAATCTTGGTCATCGTACATGCTGGATTCTCTGTTGTTGAAACCTTATGAAGAAGTAATTCACCTTTTTCAAGAATCTCTCTCATAAAGTGATAGTGGATGTGCATCATTCATGAATGATTGACTTGATTGTTTGCYAAGTGAATAGCATTCTGACCGTCACAATGCATCTTAATATACTTCTAACTGACTTTGAAGTCTTCTAGCAACTCGTGCAGCTAAACCCCTTTCCTAAGAACCTCTATAATAGCCTCTATTGTAGATGATAGACAAAATCGAATATGTAATAAGCTTCATCGTGCAAGTATACACGRTCTACAAGTAATACAAAGTGAATAAAGTATCGATGTAACACTCCTAGATCAAAGACCATCCTAACATGGAAATGTCACCCATTACCTTCACATATATTGTGAAAATTGGAAAATTAAAAATTATGGATATTGTAATTTGAAGGGTTTTACAAAAATTTCGACAGAGTTTTATCTGTAATATTAACATATTCCCCTTGTATACAATTAGAAAATTTCTCACCAAACATTTCCAATACTCTATTTATAATGAAATAACTTCAAGCCCAACAATAACATTTACCAACAAAATATTCATATTGAAATAATTCAACTCCAATAATATCATTTATCAACTAAATACTCATATACTTAAAATCCAGGGGAAGCTTTTGAAATAAAATGAATAAAAATTTAAGCATTTAATAAGTTCATAAATGAATAGAAAATTTAATTTGCATAAATGACTCTTGGGTGTCAAAGTTTGCTCCCAAACGATCTCCTCACACCATTTGGCTAGTCATTACTTGAAACGTAAAATAAGAGAATATGGGGTGAGCTACTAAGCTCAGTAAATAAATCTCATGCATGAATGCGGGTATCATGCACTATATGTCATGATGTTCAAAAATTCGCTTTGTTAAAACTTTCCAAAAATTTCCATTTCATCAAACTTTCCAAACATTTCCATTTCATAAAACCGTGAGCTAAACCCTTTGTATTAAAATATTCAAAATTTTTATTTTCCCCAACCTGCGAGATCTATGTAAATGTAAATTAGTAACATTCCCGAGTTATTATTGTTACTAATCTGGGGATGTTACACCTTCCAAAAGGCCGACAGAGGTAGTAATGCCACCCAATGTCTTCTTCTTCTTCAAAGGAYGATTCCATAGATGATATCGCTCACCATCCCACTTTTATTAAATAGAGTATCAACTTCTCGCTAGCTGTCGAAGAACTCACAACTCTATATTGAAATTATATTTTAGGAATGCGCAACAATATCTTGTTTGTTGAATGAGCTACAGCTTTTTTAGAAGAAGCATCAATGCCGCYAGTAGAAGAAGGTTTTAAAAGATAGAAAATCACTATGCTTTTCCTTTATAGGAAACTCTTGTAATTCCTTCGCACAAGAGTCCTACCAAGTATTGTATTCCTTAGTAATGGCTTTGACATCTTCACTAGAACTACAAACATAAAGTGTGTTTTAAGGCGAATAGATGATTTCCGTAGTCGGCTCACATCCTCTAATGTGTGCAAATGAGATTTCTCCCTCAAATTGCCAGGAATAGCTTGACAAAACCTAAATTATCTGCAGAATCTGTGCTGACTATAAGGTTTTATAAAAATAAATGGTATCCTATTGAAGGTCAAAAAGTTGTAACGTAAACTAACAAACTAATCAAACTAAGTCGATGTTAGAGACTCATTATTCGTCAAAGATCACTCAAAGGCACCAATCATAAGTTACAATTAATAGAAGAAGGATCCTGTAACACCCCCARATTAAGAAACTTTATCCTAAACTGGGAATGTCACCATTTACTTATTGACATTAATTTGCAAAATTTTGAAAGAATAAAAATCTTAAAATTTAAAATAGAAAAGAGATTTCAGCAGAGTTTCCTTTATAATTTCAATAACTACTCTCTGTATACATTCAAAGAGGTTCTCAACATTTTCAACACCTATAAAGAACATACATTCCAACCCAACAAACATCCAATACGATAAGTAATATTTTTCAAAAAATCCCTTACCAACCTAACATTTATCAAAATGGAAAATTGCAGAAACCAAAAGAATTTAAAGCACGATATGCTAAACCAATAAAGAATATCTTAATAATAATACACAAAAGCCATTTTATTTTATTTAATAAAATTTATTTAGAAAACGCTTCAGGATATCATGGCTTGCCTACAAGCGACCTCCTCGCACCATCTGGCTACACATCACCTGAAATGCAGAATGAGAGAAATGGAATGAGCTATAAAGATCAGTAAGCAAATCTTATGCATGAATGCATGAATAATGCCCTACATGTCATGAATTATAAAATTTCACCTTCTCAATGAAAACTTTCTAAACATTTCCATTTCATAACCTTTTCATAAAATCTTTCCTTTCAAAATGTATGACTTGTAAAACCTTTCATTTCATTATAGTCATGAGCTCACTGAGTATAACGCCTAGCCATTAAGCTCTGCAGTGGGCCGTTATTCTTTAGAACCCCGATTACATTTCTATCGGTAGAAYCGCAAAGCGGTTAACATTACATTACTTTTTCTTTCATCTTTTCACCTCCAAAGAGGTGAACATTACATTTCCCTACCCTCCAAGAGGTTCGATCAGGTGCGCCGGTCCCTCACGGCTCATTTCCCACTCACATCTTTCATGGCTAGGTTTACACTCATTTCTAAAAATCTTAACATTTTCTTGAACATGTTACATTTATAAAATTCATTCTTTTTCAAAATTCATTTCCTAAACCATTCACTTTCTAAATTTATGAATGGCTCATGCCAGGAATGATGTAGAACACTGACTACATGCCCATGACATGAAATGCATACAATAGTATTTAACATACCATTCGACATAATAACGGTACAAGATATGAAACACATGAAAACATTCCACACAATCAACACATTTTATAACATAATCCCATACCACAACCACATAACACACAATAAAAGATATAGGTGGGTATGGGGGTTTACTTGCATAGAATCTTATATACAACATATTATTCTACCTAAAGGAATTTAAATACATCAATTCATATGCGCTAGTGAAAGGAGAGAATTTACTTACTTGGAGTCCTTTACATTAAAGGTTCTTATTTAAATTGTGAAAATGGAATCCCTCGACCATCTTCAATGTCAATGGGCTAGAAAACAACCTAATTGTGATTACAAAGGGAAAGTCCATTTAGTACGATTTTCCCAACTTAGATATTCAGTGTTTATTCCAAGAATGTCATTTGCCAATTTTTAATCCATACTTAATTCCCACATTAACAATTATCATGTTTTTTAAATGTACAATTAAACTCCTTAGCTCGGGTATTAACTCTAATCTATGTTCTCCCACCAATTCACTTTAAAACATAATTACATAGGTCATAAATTCCAATACCCAATAGTAATGTTTCAGCTTAAGTCCACAAAATCCAAGTGAAGCGAAAGTGGCATTGCACCCTGGGCGTGCTCTCAGGCAACTTGCGCGCAACAGTCCTGGTGGAGCACGAGGCCTGGTCGCCTGGGCAACTAGGTGCCTGGGCTTCTGGGCGTCTGCGCATCTGGGCGTCTGGGCTCTTGTTGCTGTGCTAGGCGCGTAGTGGTTTTTTGGGCAAATTTCCAGATTTTGTTCGAAATCAATTTTCGGCAAATCTGTTCCGAAAATTGCTTGCCAAAAATCTTAAGATCCGGTAGGCGAGATGAAGAAATCGACAACAGCAAGCTGAGGACTCAACCTCCGTGCTGCTACTAGACTGATCAGGCTTCTCTGGATGACAATCGGAAGGTTGCAACTGGTGAACAGAGGAGATCTCGTCGAGAGAAGAAAATGGCCGATCTGGCTGGTGAACTACTTCGTCCAGAGCRGCTATGGCAAATTCCAATCATGATCGCGCGGACGATGGCAACAGCACCTACGTGCACTAGACGAGCAAGGAAGCGGTGATGGCACAAACTACGAGGGAGATGATCTGGGCAGTAGGGAAGTCCACCGCGACGATCAACGAGTAGTGGCAGTCTTGGCTTGGCTGTGTCGCGGAGCAGAGTCCTCCAAGCAGCTGGATCTGATTGTTCGTTGCGGATCTAGGTGAAAAGACACCCGGCAAGCTTGGAGATTGACAAGCAGAGARAGGAGCTCCACTYGAGATCGAGTCTTCAGGTAGCCGATGCGCTGATGGTCACGACGACACATAGAGAGAACCCGACAGCCGGCAACTCAGACCTGCAAATTTGGTTGTGACTCCAGTAGCGATCCTTGATCGCTGTAGGTTGTTCTAGGCAGATGCAAAACAACGGCACCAAATGGCGATGGTGCG
>MEJB01000064.1:153185-174910 GCA_001752375.1 Rhazya stricta
ATTCTGTTCTCCATTCTCTGTGTCAGCGCGCTTTGCTTTCCCCCTCCTGCAATCGAATTCATTAAGCCAGCGCCCCCGAGCGTGTGGCCCGCGTCTCTCGCTGTGCACTCGGTCCCATGGTCACACGAATAAGTCACTGTAATGCGTCTCAATAACATAAGCATTCTCCCACATATAGCATTCCTTTATGGCAGGGTTATAGAAATCTACATCCGAACAAAAACGGCAATCGGTCTACAACCCACATTCACAGCATATCTATAGAAACAGGAAGCTGCAATTTGCAAGATTTTAGACAATTAACATGAAACCAATTGTTGAAGACAAAAGGGTATATCGAAAGTTTAGGAATAGTAGAAATGATGTCTCGAGAAACAGAATGATACAAGATACGTAGACACAAAAAACAGCTAACTGCAAGATGAGGAACACAGGCGTGACAAATGAGAGAGGGACTGCAGTCGAACACACCCGACCCATTTAAAACACTCTACATTGAGGTTAGGTATGAAGTGTAAAAGAATGAACTTAAAAGAATGACACAACATAAAAACCGGCTGGCGACGAAGATCTATATGAAACACAAAAATCCATTCCAAACACAAACAACTCATAACAACAATCCATATATACCAACACACTAAAACAACACAAACAAAAAGCAACGTTATGGGGGTTACTGCATAAAGATCCAATAGCAGAGAAATTGAATACGACGTTAATAAATAAGATGTGCAACACCCACACTCTCATGTGGCCAGGCTCTTTCACTCTAGCGCCGAAGCCTCACCGACACGAACGAACCAGGAACTGAATATCTCTTTCTCATGTAAGTAAGTTGACAGGAATCGACACACACAACCCTGAAAAGAGAAAGTATGGAAAGCCCACACTCACACACAACACAAAAGAAAAAATTGAAATGGCACAGTAGGACATATTCACTAGCATTCCATCGCATGCAGGATTACTTTACTGAGCTCTTTCTACGCTTATTCACCTCAGTTCTTACACTTTATCTGGCAGATGACCCATGTACCCAGCTAGGGAGAACGGAAAGGAGTCGCTTTTTTGTGGCGAACTTTTAATACCCCAGAAACTGGTTTCTACTTATGTATATAATGAAATTTACTTTTTGAAGTTGTTTTTAAATTATGAGATTTTTGATGATGTTGTTTTTGAATAGTGTAAAAGCCTTCCGCTGTATTTACTTTTAAACGAATGGTGGCTTATAAATAGATAAATTTTTTATTTTCGAACGGAACGACGTAATATTCCCGGGTTAGGACTGTTCCTAAACTGGGGGTGTTACAACTCGCCGCTTGGCTGTCGCCGCTACTATCCATCTTTGCTGTTGCCGCTCGCCCGATCTGCTCATCAGGTCCATGCACGTGGCTACTGCTCGCCAAATCCGCGCATCTTACTTGCAACTTGGATGATCTGTCGCGCAGCCAGATCTGCCTTCATCTTCTTCTTCTTCTTCTCCTCTGCTCAACCGGATCTCGTCTGTCCACCTGTTGCGACTTCTCGATTGCCATCCAGAAAAGCCTGATCAATCTAGCAACAGCACGGAGGTTGAGTCCTTAGCTTGCTGTCGCCGGTTCCTTCATCTCACCGACTAGACCTTGTGCCATCGTTGTTCCACTCGTCACCGCATTAAGCCCTTGCTAGTTGTTGCTAGTTTCCAAACTGAGAGTACCAGCCAGCGCCCAGTGCCCGATGCCCAGACGTTCAGACGCTATTGCACACGCACCGCTAGAGCGCACGCCTGAGAACCCAATACCACTCCCGCAACTTTTGGACTTTGTGAACTTAAAAGGTGAAAATATTATTAATTAATATTAAAATTTATAACCTATGAAATTATATCCTAAAGTAAAATTGTGGAGAACATAGATTAAGTTTAATACCAGAGCTAAGGAGTTGAAATTGTACCCTTAAAAGACGTGATAATTGGTAATGTGGGAACTAAGTATGGATTAATAATTGGCAAATGATATTGTTAGAATAAACCCTGAATATCTAAGTTTGGACAGTCATACTAAATGGACTTTCCGAATAAACCCTGAAATTAGGTCGTTTCGAGTGCCTTAATGTTGAGAACAGTCGAGAGATTTTACTTCGCAATTCAAATAAGAACCCTGTAACGTAAAGGACTCTGGGAAGTGAATTCTCACATTCTCATACACATATATGTGTTGTGCTTATAATTGCTCCTACGTGAATTGAATGTATATTGAATATGAGTTCTATGTAAGTAAACTCTCACATTTYATTAACGCACATGATTTGATGAATTTGAATTCCTTTAGGTGGTTTAATATGTGGTATATGGATTTTATGCAAGTAAACCCCCATACCCACCTATCTCTTTTGTTGTGTGTTATGTGGTGGCTATATRGGATTGTGTTATGAGATATGTTAATTGTGTGGAATGACTTTTTACGTGTTTCATATCTTGTACCCCTTTTTATGTCGGATGGTATGTTAAATACAGTTGTATGCATTTCATGTCATGGGCATGAGGTTAGTGTTCTACATCATTCCTGGCATGAGCTAATCATACATTTAGAAAGTGAATGGTTTAGGAAATGAAATTTTGCAAGGGAATGCATTTTATAAACTGTAATGTGTTCAGGAAAACGTTAAAGTTTTTGGAAAAGAGTGTAAACCTAGCCATAAAGGATGTAAGTGGGAAATGGGGCATGGGGGACCGGTGCACCCGAACCGACCCTCGGGGAGCGTAGTTAATGATTCATCTCGGGGAGGTGAAGAGATGAAAGAATGTTAACCGCTTTGCGGTACGGGTTTCAAATAACAATGGCCCACTGCAAAGCCTAATGGCTAGGCGTTACACTCAGTGAGCTCACAAAAGTAATGGAATGAAAGGTTTTTACAAAGTTCTTGCATTTTGAAAGGAAAGATTTTATGGAAAGGTTATACAAGAAAATGATTTGAAAGTTTTCAATGAGAAAGGTGAAGTTTTATAACTCATGACATGTAGGGCATGTTATGCATTCATGCATGAGGTTTGCTTACTGGGYTTTTTAGCTCATTCCATTTCTCTCATTTTGCATTTTAGGTGATGTTTAGCCAGATGGTTGCGAAGAGGTCGCTTGTGGGCAAACCATGATACCCTGAAGTTAACATAAATGAATGTTATGGATTAAGATGGTTGTTGACTAGAATGGTTTTTGTTTATTAAATAAATATTTTCTTATAGGGTTTAAATTATTTTGGGTTTCCGCAAATTCCTATTAGTGAGTAAATGGTGACATACCCGAGTTGGGATAAAGTTCCTAATCTGGGAGTGTTACAGAACATCAACAACCCTCTGGTCTTCTGCAAGCCCTTATGATTCCAGAATGGAAGTGGGAGCGCATTGGTATGGATTTCATTATTGGGTTGCCTAGGACAAAAAAGGGATATAATGCTATTTGGGTAATTGTGGATCGTCTTATGAAGTCGGCACACTTTCTGCCGATTAAGACTACCTAAGCATGGAGAAATGTGCGGAGTTGTATGTGGCTGAGATCATCAGGATGCACGGTGTCCTACCGTCAATTGTGTCTGATTGTGACCCAAGGTTTACTTCTGCATTTTGGAAGAGCTTGTATAAGGTTATGGGTACGCGATTAAATT
This sequence comes from Rhazya stricta, assembly GCA_001752375.1. Classification (NCBI taxonomy): domain Eukaryota; kingdom Viridiplantae; phylum Streptophyta; class Magnoliopsida; order Gentianales; family Apocynaceae; genus Rhazya; species Rhazya stricta. The sequence continues at coordinate 156,828 of MEJB01000064.1, forward strand.
TTAATACCGCTTTTCACCCACAAACAGACGGACAGACCGAGAGGACAAAATCAGATCCTGGAGGATATGCTGAGAGCTTGTGTAATTGACTTCAGAGGAACTTAGGATGAATTCCTTCCATTAGTGAAATTTTCATACAACAATAGCTATCAAGCTACTATCGGTATGGCCCCTTATGAAGCACTTTACGGAAGGAAGTGAAGTCGCCAATTCATTGGGATGAAGTGGGTGAGAGGAAGTTGTTGGGTCCCAAGATAGTGCAACACACCGCAGAGGCAGTTGATAGGATTCGTCAACGGATGAGAACCGCTCAGAGTAGACAGAAGAGTCATGTCGATAGGAGGAGGAAGCAGTAGGAATTCGATGTTGGGGACAAAGTCTTCCCAAAGGTGGTGCCTATGAAGGGAATTAGGAGATTTGGGAAGAAGGGAAAGTTGAGCCCTCGTTTTGTTGGACCTTTTGAGATCCTCGAAAAGGTGGGCAACTTAGCCTATCGGGTTGCCTTGCCACCGACCTTATCAGGTGCATAATGTATTTCATGTTTCCATGCTAAGGAAATATGTTTCGAATCCCTTCCACATTCTCAGTTATGAAGCGTTGGATATTCATGAGGACCTGTCTTACGAAGAGATGCCTATGAAATATTGGAAAGGGAGGAAAAAGTATTGAAGAGGAAGTTGATACTGTTAGTGAAAGTTCTCTAGAGGAATCATGCAGTTGAGAAGGCTACTTGGGAACGAGAAGAGGAAATGTGCGATAAGTACCCACACTTGTTCGATGAGTCCTAAATTTCTAGGGCGAAATTTGTTTTATGGGGTGAGGGTATTGTAATACCCGAAATTTTTCCTTTATTAATTTTTGTTTGATCGTGCGAAATTTTATGCCAACTAGGGTTGAAAATTTTATATGTGGTTTTATATTATTTATATCGCCCGTTTAATAAGTACGGAATATTTTCTATATCAATTAGGAGTCTTGTTTTGGTTAAAGGCTCGACTTGTGGGCCTATTTATTATTGTCGAAAGTTGGGCTTTTTATCGAAAGGGAGCCCGTTATATTTAATTTAAGGATTTTGGGTTGTATGGCTGGGAGGCTCAAGGGTTTGGGTTACGGCCCAAAATATAAAATTCAAGAAAAAGGGGAAGAAAATTTATAAAAATTAAAAGAAGAAGAAAGAGGAAAAGAAAAGAAAACCTAAGAAGACCCTTCATCTTTTTTCCTCCTGTAAACCCCTCGCCACGTCGACGCCACTCCCAAGAGCGTACTGCATCACACACCTTCTTCGTTTTCTGCTGGGTCGTCTGTGTGAACCCCGTCATTGATTACGAACCGCCTCACCGTTTGGAGGATATTTGCACATGACTGAGGGCCAGGCTGCGTGACCCTTCCTCGTTGCTCGCTAGTGTTTTGAAGGTCGCCCCCTCCACTTGCCGTCGCTGACTTGCCTTAGTTGCATAGGACAAGCGCGCCGGGCTGACCAACTTTGCTCGAGTCGCTACGAGACGCACCGCCAGGAGGCCCATCCGGTCTATTGAGTTAAACGACCCTCTAGGTCTCTTTCGGCGGCTTCCCTCTCTAGCTCTCGAAGCTCGGATTTGCGGTCTGTGGTCCATGCCATTGCCGACCAAGCCATTCGCCAAAGTCGTACGATCCGCGCCTCCAGATCTAGTATGCCATCTTCTTCTTCTTCTTCTTCTCTGCGTGACTCAGACGCTCGCCAGATCTACCGTCGTTATCTTCTTCTCGTTCTCTGCTCAACGATTTTTCTCTTTGACTGAAGCCAGAATCTCTTGCCACTAGCTGTCACCTTTGCTCTTTGTCCTTGCTGCTCGCGTTGCTGTACATTGTTGCTGTGAATCCATCGGTTGTGTCTAAGGTCGTGACTCTCACTGTGGACTAGAATCCTGTTGCTCCGGTCGTGCGATAAGGAGCAACAGCCCAGCAGCACCAGGAGCCCAGCAGGCATTAGGCGCCCAATAGCATCAGGTGTCCAGCAGCACCGGCGCCCAACAGGCATCGGGGGCCCAGCAGCATCAGGCGTCCAGCAGCACCAGGCGCCCAGCAAGCGCCCAGTGCCAGTACCAGGTGCCCAGGCACCCAGACGCCCAGGGTTGTTGCCCGTGCCGCTTGAGCTCACGCTTAGGAATCCAATACCGCTCCCGCAACACTTGGATATCGTGAACTTAAAGGTGAAAACGTTAACACTTGATATTGGAATTTATAACTTGTACGTAATTATGCCCTAAAGTGAATTGGTGGAAGAACATAGATTAGGTTTATACCCGAGCTAAGGAGTTGAATTGTACTTTTAAAAACGTGATACTCGATAATATGGGAACTAAATATGGATTTAAAATTGATAAAGGACATTTTTAGATTAAACACATAATATCTAAGTTGGGACGATCGAACTAAGTAGACTTTCTTTCTGTAATCACAACTAGGTCATTTCGAGGCCTTACGTTGAGAACSGTTGAAAGAGTTCACTTCACAATTTAAGTAAGAACCAATTAAAGTAAAGGACTCCGGGTAAATAAATTCTCACATCTCATTAATATTTATGAATGGATGTAATTGAACCCTTTTAGTTAGTCTAATATGTTGTGTATGGGATTGTATTATGAAGTGCATTAATTGTGTGGAATGTTTCATGTGTTTCATATCTTGTACTGTTTGTCGAATGATATGTTATATATATGGCTGTATGCATTTCATGTCACGGGCATGTAGTTAGGATTCTACATCACTTCTGGCATGAGCCATTCACACATTTAGGAAGTGAATGGTTTAGGAAATGGAATTTTAAAGGAAAATGTTAAAGTTTTCGGAAAGGAGTGTAAACCTAGCCACGAAAGATGTGAGTATGAAATGGGGTGTGGGGGACCGGCGCAYCCGACCCTACCCTCTTGGAAGGTAGGGAAGAATGTAATGTTCACCTCCTTGGAGGTGAAAGTATGGAAGGAAAAGAAATGTTATATTAACCGCTTTGCGGTTCTACCGATAGAAATGGAATTGGGTTCCAAATAAGAATGGCCCACTGCAGAGCTTAGTGGCTAGGCGTTACACTCAGTGAGCTCACGAATGAAATGAAATGGAATATTTTACAAATTATATATTTTGAAGGAAAGGTTTTGTAAAGAAATTTCGAAAAGGGAATGCTTGGAAAGTTTTCAGTTAAAGACGAAATTTAAATATAACTCCATGACATATAGGGCATGTTTATGCATTCATGCATGAGGTTTACTTATTAGGCTTTTTAGCTCATTCCTTTTCTCTTATTTTGCATTTCAGACGACGTGTAGCCAGATGGGACGAGGATATCGCTTGTGGACAAACTGTGATACCCTGGAACTTGTTTTAAATAAATTTTATGTAGTAAGATAATTGTCCACTTGAATAGTTTCCGCTTACTATTAAGTATTTCGCATTGGTTTAAATTCTTGAGGTTTCCTCAATTTCTATTTTGAATAAATGTTGGGATAGTAAAGATTTGTTAAAACACATTTTTAACTCTTTTGGATATTGTTGGGTTTTAAATAGATAGTTGATTATTTGCGAGTAGAGTGATGTAATATTCTCAACTTAGGACAGCTYCTAAACTGAGAATGTTACAACAACTCGGAGATGGGTTTCGAGTGGATAAGTATCAAATCAATTTGTGCCATTTGGATCAGCCTTGCARGTTAGATAACTTGGGTTATTTTTCTTGGACCATATTTAAGATATTTGGGCCATTTCATTCTTCAATTAGTGGGTTCTTTTTTCTTTCTTCATTTTGCTGGGCTTGCCCCCTTTTTCTTCACTTTGTTGGCCTTCTTTTTCTTTCAATTTGTTCGACCCACTCTTCTTCCTTTATCTTCCTGGGTTGGCTCAATCTAATTTTAGATAATCCAAATCCTAATCTACACATATCTTGCATATTGAAATTGTGATAAACTTGTTTTCCTAATTTTAACACAACTCTCTTTCTTTTGGTCTATATATACATATCTATTACATGAGCTTCTCCCCTTTTACTTTTCATTGCATCGCCAACTTCGATACTTTAGTAAGTGTAACACACAGGATATTATTTTCCATTTTTATGAATTTTGTATGAATGTATGAATTTCGTGTACCAATTAGGATTTAATAAATTTTCTATGTAATTGTTATTTAATTGTACGTTTACGTAAGAGTATGTTTATTTAATTATAAAATTATCATGTTAATTAAATTAGAGTTTTTTTAGTTAGTTAATGTAAGCTCGACTTGTTCTAGCCTATTCGTTCCTTATTCGGAAATGAAAAACTAATTTAATGCTAATTATGGCCGAAAAGAAAGCCCGTGAAATTTAAATTTATTGGTTTGGGTTGTTTATGGGATGAGGAGGCCTAAAAGAATTTTGGTTAGGGCCATATGTAAGATTTAGAAGAAAAAAACTTTAAAAAAAATTAATTAAAACCCTAAACCTAACCCTGGCATTCATCTTCTTTGTAACACCCCCAAATTAGGAATTATCCTAAGCCGAGAGTATTACTGACCTTACTCATAATCATATCAACTATTGTAGGAAATAAAAGAAATCTGAACACTTATTTAAAAAGTTTCATAAAAATTTCAGCAGAGTTTCCTCTACAATTTCAACAATTACCCCCGTATACAATCAAAAGGTTCTCAAAACATTTTCAATACCCATAAATAACATGCCTTCCCACCCAAGAAACATCCAATATAAATAAATAATTTATTCCAGCAATCGTTTATTAACCTAACATTTACTCAAAATTGAAATTTGCGAAACTTGGAAGAATTTAAAGTACGAATAGTTAAACCAATAAAGAAATATCTTAAACAGTACATAAGACCTCTCTAGTCAACTATTTATCTTATTCACTAAAATTTATTTAAATAACACTTCGGAGAATCAAGGCTTGCCCATAAGCGACCTCCACACACCATCTGGCTACACATCACCTGAATCTTCTTGGTTGTTGTTTTTGGTTTCGTCTGTTGCATAATTTCTTTTGTCAAAGGATGTGGTGTCCTTTCCAAACCTCCAAAAAGCCAAACTAGTAGTCTATGAAGGGATAAAAGATACCAAACCAATCATACATAGTGAAAACTGTAACTCTCCTCAATAAGCAAATCCCATGCATGAATGTATATGAAATCCACTATATACTATGACTTCATAGTTCACTTCCTCAATAAAAMTTTCTAAACACTTCCAATAAACTTTCATTTCAAAATGTAAGAACTTTGAAAAACCTTTCCATTTCTTTATAGTCGTGAGCTCAATTAGTGTAATACCCAGCCATTAAGCTTGTAGTGGGCCATTGTTCTTTGGAACCCGATCACATTTCCTACCGGTAAAACCACAATRCAGTTAACATCACTTAACTTTTCCTTTYATCTTTTCACCTCCAAAGAGGTGAACGTTACTCATCTCCCTACCCTAAAAAAGGGTTGGGTCAGGTGTGCCAGTCCCCAGGCCCCATTTCCCACTCACATCTTTCATGGCTAGGTTTACACTCCTTTCCAAAATCTTAACATTTTTTTKATAATAATTCATTTATAAAATTTCATTTCCTTTCAAAATTTATTTCCTAAACCCTTTGCTTTCTAAATGTATGAATGGCTCATGCCAGGAATGATGTAGAATACTATAAATATATGCTCGTGACATGAGCTACATAAAATCGTATTTAAACACCATTCAACATTATAACAGTACGAAATATACATTACGTGAAATCATTCAACACAATCATAACACATTCCATAACACAGTCCAATACAGTCACCACATAACACCCAACAAAAAAATAGGYGRGTATGGGGATTTACTTACTTGAAGTCCTTTACGTTAAAATTTTTATTTAAATAGCAAAGCGGAGTCCCTCGACCGCTCTTAACGTCAATGTGCTCGAAAATTACCTAATTATGGTTACAAAAAGAAAATTCATGTAATACAATTGTCCAAGCTTAAATATTTAACGCTTATTCTATGAACATCATTTGCCAATTTTAACTCGTACTTAATTCCCACATCGCTAAACTATCACATTCTTAAATGTACAACTTATTTCATAGCTTTTCCCCCTCTCAACAATTGATAATGGTAATACTAAAAACAATACATTTTTAAGTAAAAAACATTCTTTATACAATTTAAACTCATCCTTAGGTTGGGTATTAAACCTACTCTATGTTCTCCCACAATTTCACTATAGAACATAATTACATAAGTCATTAAATTCTAAAGTCAAATAACAACATTTTCACCTTTAAATCGACAAACTCTAAGTGTCGTGGAAGCGRCGTTGCGCTCAAAGCATGCGCTCARGCAGCGCAGCGCAACAGCCCTGGTCGCCTGGGCGTCTGGTGGCCGAGGCGTCTGGGCACTTGGTCGCCTGGGCATCTGAGCGCTCGGTCGCCTAGGCTCCTGATGACCTAGACTCCGAGGTGCTGGTTGCTGGGCATCTTGTGGCCCAACAATTGCCTCCAACAGACCTATTTYCGGCAAGGCTTCCAGCTAGTGGTTGAGCAGAGTTGCAAATCTAGAGAGATCCAGTCAGTGAATAGCTTCCTAAGGTGATTACCTACAACCATAGCAAACTCCACTCCAGAAGAAACCTTGAAGCAACTTGGTCAAGTCGCTGAGCAATGTCGGGCGGCAATCGGCGAACAAGACAATGACAAACAGACGTAGGGGGAGAAAAGATTGGGTCTGTAGATCTAGGCTCAAACAAAGTCAAGATCACTAGCAACTCACGCAACCGGTGAGCAGCGGTAGTGATTGGTGAGTGTTCCCTGTTTTGGTCGAGGCCGGCGAGTTGGACGCATCCCGTTGAGCAGTGGGCAGTGATCGAACAACCAGTTTGCACACGGCTCTAGATAGGCACTCGAGTCATGAAAATGCTCTCTGTTCTAGCAGCAAGTCAAATCCGTCGAGGGAGATCAATTCCAGTAGCAGATCAGAACGAGCAAGTGGCGAATCTGCGAGGAATGGCCGAGTGAAGGGACAGTGATCAACGAGTAACGGCAGTCATTCTGCTTGGCTGAGTCGCGTGGCAGAGTCCTCCAAGCAGTTGGATCTGATAGCTTGTTGCAGATTTGGGCGGTGTAGCACACAGCGACAAGTAGAAGGCGGAGAAGGTGGTGATTAGCGGCAAGAAAAAAAGACGGTGCATGCGATAGTACATGCAGTGAGAAGGGTTTGGGGAAAAGGGTAGACGGCATTAGGTTAAGCCGAGTAGTTTTTTTTTTTTCAAATTTCAAACTTAGGCCCGAACCCAAATTCTTTGGGCCTCCCCATTCCATAACCAATCCAATCCATTAAATTAAATTCTATAGACTTCCCTTTGGGTAAAAATCTAATTTCCGAATGAGAAACGAAAAAGCCTAACAAGTCAAGCTACTAAATAACCAAGGACCCTAATTCGATTAACGCATAATTTCATACTTATTAAACATATAATTAAATAATAACCACATAGAAAATTATCCAACCCTAGTTGGCACACAATTCATACGACCATACAAAATTCATAAAAAGTAAAATCCAAGTATTACATTCTTCTTCCTCTCTTGTTGTCACCGCCGCCACCAACCTCTCTCATTGTCGCTGCCACTGCCACCTTCTTCCTCCCTTCTCACCCTCTTCTTTTCTCCTTTACCTCATGGTGCTGACGCCACCCCCAGCCTTGCTATCGTGGCACCACCTTCGCCCTCTGCTCGTCATTTGTGAACCAGTGTTGACTGCTCGGAGAACCTCGCGACTTAGCCAGCCGCCCCACTATGTGGTTACCTTCTCCAGTTTGCTCGCCTGGTCTATTCGAATCTCGTCGCCCAACTATGCTAGATTGAAAAGCAAGCAGTGCGCAATATTGCTGCTAAGACTGTCTCGGCTACTGTCACCGGCTTCCTACTAGTAGAACCATAGTACCAGGCTGAGTTTTGCACACGTAGCCAAGGTGTCAGATTGCTGCGGCTCGCCACCCACCATTCGCACTAGATCCAGTCACCGGTGGTCACGTGTTGCACGGATCAGGGCCTGCCTAGTCATCGTGCGAACTGTTCGCCACCAAACTAGATCAATCCCAAACTGGACCTTTTCACCATTTGGTTTTTACTGGTCGRAATTCATCACCAAAAATTGACCAGAAAACTAATCACTAGAGTTCGCCATCACTGACCGGACTGGAACAGTTCGCCGGTGTACTTTGCTGTAAACATCGATTAAGGTGAAGCATCGATTTCATTTAACGTAATTAAATGAATTATATGATTTTGTTCGGAATAGATAATCRTAGAAAATACAATTTTATATTTATACATGATTTAACGTTGTATTTAAATTTGTACAGATCATGTTTATACATAATTTAATATTGTATTTAAATTAATATGAGGAAGGTATTTTAGGAATACATAGTGATTCTAATTAACACTGTCTTTGTTAATGGAAGTTTAGAAACATGAAATAATTATATGTTCGGAATATTATTGTGGTTAATTTCGAAATATAGATATGGATTAATAGGGATAAATGACGTTATAGGATAAGTGTAATGTTTTAAAGATGAACGGTTATGTYAAATGAATTTTCTTTTTGAAAWAAYAATTAGGTGATTTCGGRCACGTTGACATTTGGAGCGGTCAAGGGACTCTACTTTAAAATTTAAAGTAGAACTTTAACATTAAGGATTTCAAACAAGTAAATCCCCATACTCATCAACTTTATCCCATTTGTGTAATATGTTGTGATTATATTGGACTGTATTGAGTAATGTGGCTGTGGTTATATTAGATTGTGTTGTGCAATATGTTGTGATTATATTGGATTATTTCATATAATATGTTTCCTACTGTTAGCATGTTGAATGGTATTTAAATACGGATTTATGTAGTTCATGTCATGGGTATGTAGTTATAGTATTCTGCATCATTCCTGGCATGGGTCATTCGTGTATTTAGAAAGCGAATGTTTTAGGGAATAAAATTTGAAAAGAAATGCAATTTTATGAATGAATTATTTTTAGAAAACATTAAGATTTTGGAAAGGTTGTAAACCTAGCCATGAAAGATTTGAGTGGAAAATGTAGCGTGGGGGACCGACGCACCCGACCTAACCCTCCGGTAGGGCAAGAAAATAAGTAATGTTTACCTCTTGTAAGGTGAAAAAGTGAAAGAAAAAGTTAAGTAATAACCACTTTGTGGTTCTACCGGTAGAAAATATGTTCAGGTTCCAAAGAATAATGATCCACTGTAAGCTTAATGGCTAGGCGTTGCACAAAGTGAGCTTACGACTTTAATGAAATCGAAAGGTTTGAAAACTTCTTACATTTTGAAATGAAAGTTTTACGGGAAAGTTTATGAAATAGAAATGTTTAGAAGGTTTTATTGAGGAAGTGAAATTTCAAAATTTATGACATATAGTGCATTTTACATGCATTCATGTATGAGATTTACTTATTGAGCTTTATGGCTCATTCCATTTTCTTTATTTTGCATTTCAGGTGATGTGTARTCAGATGGTGCATGGAGGTTATTTGTATGTAAGCTTTAATACCCCGAAGTGATGCTTTAAATAAATTTTAATGAATAAGGAAAATGGTTGAATAGAGAAATTGTTATGTATTGTTTTCAATTTTATCAATTTATCTAGTCTTGCATTGGATTCTTTCAAGTTTTCGCTGAATTTCAATTACGTAAGTGTTAAGTTGGTAAAAGATTGTTGGAATGGAAGTTATTTCAATATTGGATGTTTGTTGGGTATTGAACACATTATATATCTAAGTATTGAAAATATTTGGGGAATTTTTTTATTGTATACAAGAAGTAAATATTGATATTACAAAGAAATTTTGTCGAAACTCTTATAAACTTTTTATATTAAAAATATTCAAAATTTTGCTTTTCACAGTTTTTTCAATATAAGAGTGAGTAAAGTTACTAACTTTTTCTAGTTATTACAATTTCTAATTCAAGGATATTACAATAAGTCACCTTATTATTGAATAAATAAGTCTTATATATTGATGTAACACTATTCTTATGCTTAAGGAATTTCGGCTACATGTTCTTGCGGTTAAGGAATTCCAAAGGACACTCTAACGACAGGTGCCGATATATCTTCAAAAGAAAAGATAAAGAATAATAACTGTCCATCTTTTTTTTATTGTTAACATCCTTTTCCGTCTTCGCAAGAATTGAAAATTTTATTGTTTTGTTGTCATCCTTTTTTACAGTTCTGCGCAGCATGAATCATTTTCTTTCGGCTTGCTTTGTTTCTTCTTTTTTCTCTCGGCCCATTTCTTCTGGGCCTTTGCATTCTTTTTTTTTTCCTTTTTTTGTGTCGGCTCGTGGACACAACCCAAACAATTTTTCCCTTTGCCAATTTTCTTGGTTTGCTTGCTCTTGCCAGATAATTGGAGTTACGGCCCAAACCCGGTGGCCCAGCCTGCACGGCTCAAATGTCTCTGCCCGTCGTCGTCTATGTCGCCAGTGGAAGCGCGGTAGCAGCGAGCATCGTGGCGGCTACAGCGGTTCTGCCATCTGTCGCTTTTGGCGATTGCCACGGCGGTGACGGCAAGGTGCGGTCGGCTATAGCGGTTCTGTTTTCTGTTTCTTACGGTGATGGCCACGCCGGCAACGGCGAGGTGCGGCGGCAAAGATGGACCTTGCCTTCCATTCGTCCTTGATCTTCGGCTATGGAGGTTGTAGTGGCAAGCAGCGACGAGGACGAACCTCTCTCCATTTTTCCCCACTTTCAAATACATAGTCAATGCATCGACATACTTCCCATTCTGGGAATATCCAGATATCATCGCAGTCCACAAAATCACATTCTTTAGAGGCATCTTCGAGAACAACAACAAAGCTTCCTCCATATCCCCATTCTTGGCATACCCAGCGATCAAGGAATTCCTAATGGCACATCTTTTACCTTTACCTCTTCAAATAACTTCCGAGCAAAATGCATCAGACTCATCTTAGCATACACGTCGATTGAAGCAGTAATGGCATAAAGATCAAACTCACAACCCCCCATTTAACAAAATGAGCATGGAGGACTCGAATTTGAGTTTTATTTTACTCAAATTCCACTTGAATTTTCTTCAACAAGTAAAACAAAAAATCAGAATAAGAATAAGAGAAAACAGAAGAGAATTGAGGAGATTAACTTGAGAAGAGTAATTCTTTCATTGATGATTGAAAAACATAACTTACAAAATGATCTGTAAAGGGCTATTTATAGCCAATAAAACTTACAAGATTACTTAACAAGAAATGTAACTAATTCAAGAAATGATCTAACTAATTCTTGAATCTAACTAATTGGATCTTGAATGTCTATTTCACATCCGTATACTGCCATTATAAAGGAGTTCTGCAGTCCCCTGTCTACATGTTCATTTCTTCAGCTTTGCAGCCCTTTTTGCATTAGCCTTTCATCAAGCTTCTTCAGCATCTTTAGCTTCATTCTTCTGCAAATGCTTCTTTAGCATTTGCAGCCTCAATCCAAGCATCCGATCAGTCTTCTGTAGCTTTGCAGCCTTACTCCAGTATTGCAGCCTTACTCTGTAGCATTGCAGCCTCATTTCCAGCATTRCAGCCTCACTCTGCAGTTTTGCAGCCTCATTCCCAGCATTGCACCCTCATTCTGCAGTGTTGCAACTTCATTCCAAGCATTGCAGCCTGCTGTAGCTTCCTTGCAGTTTCAAGCAGTTTCAAGTCTCGTAAGCTCACTTGGTGTAATGCCTAGCCATTAAGCATGCAATGGGCCATTATTCTTTGAAACCCGATCACATTTTCTACCAGTAAAACCACAAAGCTGTTAACATAACTTAATTTTTTCCTGAACATCATCTCATAAGAGGTGAACATTACATACTTTCCCACCCTACAAGAGTGTTAGGTCGGGTGCGTCAGTCTCCCACACTCCATTTCCCACTCACATCTTTCATGGCTTTGGCTTTACATCCCTTTTTCAAAATCCTTAACGTTTGGAATCATTCATCATAAAAATAACATCTTTAAAAACTTCATTCCTCAAAACGTTTACTTTTCCAAATTTCATTCTTTAAAAACATTTCCTTTCTTGAATGTATGATTATATCCATACAAGAGAATATGCAACTATTGCAATCTACATGCTCATGGACCACATGAATCCTTAACATAAAATTTTTAATATGTCAATGAGTAATAAAATTAACATACTGGAAGTAAGATCACATAATAACACATAAGAGCAATTATCATTTCACATAAGAAGATTCAATCATAATAACAATACACTCGTATTATAATTAATGAGATTGTGGTGATTTTCAAAAATTTACTTCAATATCCATTATGAGTTCACATTCAATTCACATAGAGATTCAATCATGATAACAACACACTTGCATCATCACTAAATGAAAATGTCGGAATTTACTTACATAGAACTCAGATTCAATACACATTCAATTCAATTARGAGCAATTTAATTATAACAACAACACATATACGTTAATGAGAATGTGAGAATTTCTTTACATAGAACTCAGATTCAATATACATTTAATTCACCTAAGAGCAATTTAATTATAACAACAACACATATACGTTAATAAGGATGCGAGAATTTACTGACATAGAACTCAGATTCAATACACATTCAATTCACCTAAGAGCAATTTAATTATAACAACAACACATATACGTTAATGAGAATGTGAGAATTTACTTACATATAGTTCTTAATAAATTTGTTTACTTTTGCTAGCAGGGTCCTTGGTTGTCCACAACATTAATGTGCCACAGTATCCTAATATTATTACACAAAGAATATTCATCTGAAACTCGTTTAACCAAACACATTCATTTAGTACAAGTATTTACCGTTAATACCTTCATCATTTTTCCTATGGTGACCTTAACCAACAATTTCTCAAGATGAATTTAAATAAAAATCGAACTACTAATAGTACAATTTAATTTCATGACTCCTAATTTGTTCTAAAAATAATAATAATAATCATAATCACAATATACATTAGTTTATCATACAACCCCAAATTTCACCCTAAATTATATTCCAATATATTTCTAGAATTATATCCTCCTTTTACTTAATGGCACTAACTTAAATTTTAATGAWACATATTCCATATTTTTTCCTTAATTATTATTACATAATACAAAACCTAGGCCATTCGGTTAATTTAAATAAAGAAACTAAGAATTCACCTCGAATCCCGAACCTTAGGTTTGGTATCGAGTCTAAGATGTAATGGCATCAATCATGCTCGGAAAAGAAATACGCTCCGGGTGTGCGAACAGCGGTTATGGTTGCGCAAGTGTTGCGCTCGCGCCACTGGCTCGAGAGGACGGCACACGGTGCCTGGTCGCATAGGCGCCTGGGCACCTGGGCGTTTGGTCGCTGGGTGTCTGGGCACCTGGTCGCTTGACGAGAACAGAGGAGATGGGTGGCGATTTAGCATCGATAGAGAAGAGGAGAGAGAGAGAGAGAGAGAGAGAGGGTGAGAAGGCTGGTATCAGTGAGGGCAAAGGGAGGAGGCGTCGGTTGGTGGSAGCTATGGTTAGGAGGTTCAGGTTTAGGGTTATCTTTCGGAAAAAGATGAATAGTAATCTTCATCTTTAAATATTTTTTTTGAAAGTTAACTTAAACCTAACTAAAATTTCTTCGTGGGTCATTTTTATTACTTCCCCAACTAAATTAAAATCCAGTAGCTTTCTTCTCCCCCAAAATCGAACTCCAAATCCGATTTTAGATTTGAATAAGAAGAGGACGGGCTTTAACGGGTCAAGTCTAAATTAATTAACTAATTAAAGTAAAGTGATAAAATTTTACCTTTAAATAAACATACTCATATATTAATGGATAACAAATAATAAATCAAGAAAATAATTATTTATTTCTGATTGGCACATCGAACGTTACGGCCTCCAAGTCCTTTTACCGTAAATTAATCAATTTACTAACAATCATGAATACAATCTAGTTAGTGGATTAGAACATAAATTGTATATGTATATATATATATATATAGATATATAGATAGTTTGAAAAGAAAAACAAAGACTAAATCTCGAGTATTACATATCCCATCCTTTTAATATGAAAATGCAAGTTGGGTCTAGATTGATGAGCCCCTCCGACACTAGAATGAACTTCTGCTAGTGCTTGCATTGCCTCATCGTCTACTAAACAATGTAAGAAGACTCCTTCAAACGAACGTCGAATAGAGGATTTGTTGGAAGTAAATAAACCTCGAAGCCCGTGCCARATGTCACTTTTCTTACGTGGTTCTTCAAGCAGGATATCGTAACAAAAGAAATTGATGATTGGTTGATGCCAATCTTCCTTATCAACATCGCTGGTTGAAATAACATTAATTGTGCTATCTACATCTTCTCCTTCATCATCTTCTTCATTTTCTGATAAAGGAGGCATAACCTAATTTTGGCAAATCAATATTTGATTTTATGGATCTAGCAATAAAAGATAGAAGCTAATTTTCTCAAAGCATCTGCATGTTTGTTTTCATTCTTTGGTACATGTTCTATAATTGCATCACCTAATCATTCCAATATTTGTCTTGTGTATTTGCAATAAGGAAGGAGTTTAGGTTTCTTCACTTTAGAAACATCAAGGACTTGATTGACTATCAGTTTTGAATCTCCATAGACTCTAAGTTGCAACTCCTACATTTCTATGGCTATTTTCCAATCTAAGTATGAGAACTTGATATTTAGCAACATTATTTGAACATTGTTAAGTCAAAGAGAACAAATACGGAAGGACATCTCCTTCGGGTGTAATGAAGATTGTTCTGGCTCCAGATCCGTTTCAATGAGCAGTTCCATCAAAATAAATCTTCCATGGAGGTAAGACTTCAACATTTGGAAAATCATCAACCAAGTCCCAATCAGTAGGTAAGTGTTGATCAGTTAAGAAATCTACCAAAACATGCCTTTTCACGGCTTTTTGAGAAATATAAATTATTTCAAATTGTTGCAACTRCAGGTACCATCTTGCCAAACGACCAGAATAATCAGATTTTTCTTGAAAATGAGACGCACCGTATGCACTTGAAAGTAGTAATTTAGCTTTAATATTATGAAGATGAGATCCAAACACAACTTTTCTATTGGCGAATACTTCAACTTATTAGGAGTCACCATTCCGCTCAAATAATACAAGACATTTTCCTTTCCTTCCTCATTTTCTTAAGCAAGCAAAGCCCCAATAGAACATTCTGGGGCAGAGATATAGAGCAACAAAACTTTCTTTGTATTGACATAGCCAAAACGTGAGATTTCACCAGGTATGCTTTTATACTCTTGAATGCATTGTTACAACGATCATCCTATTCAAAAAGTACTTCTTTTCGCATCAGTCGGCCGAATGGTTGACTCCTAGCAGCACGATATGAAATGAATCATCGCAGATAAGCTAAATTCCCTTGCAAGCTTCGTATATCATGCATGTTTCAAGGCTTTGGCATTATTAATATGGCATCTACTTGACTTGATCGATTTCAATGTTRCGTTAGYGTACAATAAAGCCAAAAGACTTTCTGAAGCAAAGGTGCAATTCAAAGGATTCATCTTCAATTGATGACGGTATAATCATTCAAAAACTTCCCTTGATCTTTTAAATGATCATCCCATTTCAMAACTTTATGATTAGATCATGCACATAACATTCAACGTATTTGTGGAGCATGTCATCGAATATTTTCTGCATAGCTCGCTGTTATGTCGCTCCTATATTTTTTAGATCAAATGGCATTACCTTGTAGCTATAAATACTCTCGAGAGTGCAAAAAACAATCGTCTTTTCATCCCTTGGCTCCATTCATATTTAATTATAGTTAGATAATCCATCCATGAAGGATAAACCTCGTGTTTAGTAGTAGCGGTGACCATGAGTCCAGTGATAGGAAAGGGAAAATCATCTTTTGGACATGCATTATTCAAGTCTCTGAAGTCAATGCATACTTGGATTTGATCGTTTTTCTTTCTTACAGGCAGAATGCTAAAGATACATGTAGGGTATTTGACCTTGAATGAATCCTGCCTCGATAAGTTTGTTAACTTTTGCTTCGATTGAAGGGACCAACTCGTTAAGAAAATGCTTTTGTCCCTGCTTTATTGGTCTAGCTCCTTGTTTGATGGACAAATGATAAGCTACAATCTAGGGGTCTAACTTGTGYTTGTTTATATGTCCAAGCGAAGACGTATCTGAATTCTTGTAGAAGTTGGATATATACTTCACTTTCTTTTGGAGATAAAAGAGCATTTATGTAACACCTAGAATTTTTCCTTTATTAAATTTATTTGATTTTACGTGAAATTGTGTGCCAAATAGGATTGGATATTTTATATGATTAATATTTTTTAAATCGTATGCTTAATAGGTGCGAAAATATTGTCCGTGTCGAATAAGAGTTATCATCGGTTAAAGGCTCGACTCGTGGGCCTATTTATTTATTAGTCAGAAGTTGGGCTTCTTATCGAAAGAAAGCCCGTTACATTTAATTTACGGGTTTTAGGTTAGATTTGATGGGAAGGCCCAACAGGTTTGGGTTACGGCCCAAAAATATTAAAAAAAGAAAAGAAAATATATAAGAAAATAAAAGAAAGAAAAGAAAAGAAAAGAAAAATTTAAAGAAATCCTTCATCTTCTACCCTAATCCACCACTGCCGCAGCCGCCGCCGCTCACTTCCAGGAAGCCCCACCACCATCACCATGTTCTTCACTTTTTGCCATTCGCCGTACGACGCCGCTCAATCCACGACGAACCACTCAGCTGTTGGAGGATTTTGTCGCAGCTCGACCAGATCGTGCGACCCCTGCTTGGTCGCACGCTGTGTTCAAGGTCGCCACCCTCCGCTAGCCAGATCGCTGTCCGCCTGGGTTGCCATCGACGAGTCGCCTGCGTCTCGAGTAGGACTCCTACAGCTCGCGATTGCTATTGTTGTTCACCGAGCCTGCTCGGGTCGCTGCTAGACGCACGCAGGAGGATCCATCCGGTAAGCCATCTTCCTCCTCTCCTTCTTGGCGCAACCAGATCTGCCACCGTCGTCTCTCCTTCTCTGCGCGACCAGATCTGCACGATCATTTGCTAGATCTGCCGTTGTTATCTCTCCTTTTTTGCACGACTAAGATCTGTGCGACGCCAGTTCGCTAGACCTGCTGCCCAGACCATTTTTCTTCCTCTGCCTCAATAAGATCTTCCTTTCGAACTGAAGCCAAAATCTTTTGCAGTTGCCGTCCATTGTGGACTCTCTGCGCTTGCTGCTCCACGTCGCCGGTTGTTCCCTTACCTGTCAACCAGTCTCGAAAAGTGGAACTAGAGAATATTGTTGGTCAAGCTGAGTCGTTTTTGGCTTAAGAACGGAGGACAGCAGCCAAGACGACACTCAGCGCTAGGTCCCAGTAGTACCAGGACGCCCAAAGGCAGTGCCAGACGCCTGGCCACCTGCCCAGACGCCTAGGGCTGTTGTGCGCGTCGCTTGAACGCAAGTTCGAGGAATCCAATATACGCTCCCGCAACATTGAATATCGTGAATTTAAAGGTGAAAAAGGCTAACACTTAATATTGAAATTGGATGACTTGTACATAAATTATGCCCTGAGTGAATTTATAGCAGAACATAGTTAGGTTTATACCTGAGTTTAAAGAGTTGAATTGTAACCCTAAAAAAAACATAGATATTCGATTAATATGAGAAATGAATATGTATTATAAATTTATAAAGGACATTTTTAGATTAAGCACATAATACCTAAGTTGGACGATCGAAACAAAGTAGAACCCTCTTTCCTGTAATCAACTAGGTCATTTCGAGGCCTTACAATTGAGATCGGTTGAAGGAAGTCCAATTCTCTAACTTAAATAAACCGTTTTTACATGAAGGACTCCGGATAAATAATCCTCGTCATCTCATTAACATTAATAAATGAATGAAATTGAACTCTTTTAAATTGCTCCTAAGAGGTTGGTGTATGAGAATTGTATGTCTGAATGTGTGAACTCGCTGAGGAATCGTTACATGGTTCAAATATCTTTTGTAAA
>MEJB01000064.1:175025-202635 GCA_001752375.1 Rhazya stricta
TTAGGAAATGGAATTTTAAAGGAAAATGTTAAAGTTTTGAAAATGTTAAAGTTTTCAGAAAGGAGTGTAAACCTAAAAGATGTGAGTGGGAAATGAGGCGTGGGGGACCGGCGCACCTGACCCTACCCTCTTGGAGGGTAGGTAAGAAATGAATGTTCACCTCCTTGGAGGTGAAAGTATGGAAGTTAAAAGAAATGTAAATTTTAACTGTTCTGCGGTTCTATCGGTAGGAATAGAATCGGGTTCCAAATAAGATGGCCCATTGCAGAGCTTAGTGGCTAGGCGTTATACTCTAATAAGCTCACGAATAAAAGGAAATGGAATGTTTTTATTGTAAGTGATTTTGAAGGGAATGTTTTGCAAAGAAATTTTGAAAAGGGAATGTTTGGAAAGTTTTTTCATTTAAAAGGCGAAACCTTGAAATTTCATGACATGTAGGACATGTTCACGCATTCGTGCATGAGGTTACTTACTGGGCTTTTTAACTCATATCTTTTTCTTATGTTTCATTGCAGATGATATGTAACCAGATGGGACAAGCAAGTCACTTGTGGGCGAGCTATGATACCCGAGAACTGATTTTCAAATCGATTTATATAATAAGATAAATATTTCTAAATGTTTTAAATTATTGAAGTTTTTGTGATTTTTGTTTTGAATAAATGTTGGGATAGTGAGGATTTGTTAAAATATATTTTTGACTCCTTTGGGTATTGTTGAGTTTTAAATAGATAGTTGATTATTTTTGAGTGAAGTAATGTAACATTCTTAGCTTAGGACATTTCCTAATCTGGGAGTGTTACAATTTATGTAGATTGAGAGCTGATCCTCTTCACTGCCCAAGTTGACTTCTTTTAACTCATCCATGGTGGCTTTGGTACCTTTTTAAAGTTTAGGAGGTGCCTCTTCAACATCTTCTTCCTCATTATGTTTGTCAACAATGCTGATATAGTAAGACGAACTCATACTCTCTTTGTCTTCTTCCTTTGGCTTTGATGAACTACGATGTTGCAATTCACGAGACGTGTAGTTTTTGTAACACCCTAGATTAGAAACTATTATAACCCGGGGATAACACCCATTTACCTTAGATATCGAAAATTGGAAAAAATAAAAATTTTGAATATTTTAATAAAAAGGTTATAAAAATTTCGATAGAGTTTCCTCTGTAATATTAACCTATTCTCCCTATATACAATCAAAAAATCTCACATCAAACATTTATAATACTCCACATGTGATGAAATCACTTCAAACCCTAATAATATAATTTACCAACTAAATACTCATATAATTAAAAATCTAGTGGAAGCTTTTGAAATAAAACGAATAAAATTTAAACATTTAACTAGTTCATAAATCAATAGAAAATTTAATTAGATAAATAACTCTTGAGTATCAAAGTTTGCTCCCAAACAATCTTCACACACCATCTGCCTGGTCATCACTTGAAACGTAAAATAAGGGAATATGTGGTGAGCTACTAAGCTCAGTAAGTAAATCCCATGCATGAATGTATGTATCATGCACTATATGTCATGATGTTCAAAAATTCATTTTGTTAAAGCTTTCCAAAAATTTCCATTTCGTCAAACTTTCCAAACATTTTCGTTTCATAAATCGTGTGCTCACTTAGTGTAATGCCTAGCCAATGCCTAGCCATTTAGCTCTACAATGGACAATTATTATTTGGAACCCTGTCACATTCTACCGGTAGAATCGCAAAGCGGTTAACATTACTTTAATCTTTTCCTTTCACTTTCAACTCGCAAGAGGTGAACATTACTTACTTTCCTACCCTATAAGAGGGTTAGGTCATGTGCACCGGTCCCACACACCCCATTTCCCACTCGCACCTTTCWTGATCTAGGCTTTACACCACTTTTCAAAATCCTTAACGCTTAGAAATCATTCATCAAAAAAATAACATTTTTCCAAACTTCATTCCTCCAAAACATTTTCCTTTCTAAAATATCATTCTTTAAAAAAACGTTTCTTTCTTAAATGCTTGATTATTCCCTTGCTAAAAATGGTGCAAAATACTATAGGCTATATGCACATGAACATGGATCATAATAACTCTGAACTTAAACTTTCCAACATGTCATCAAGTAGAAAAATTCACATGCTTAAAATAAAACCATAAATCATATCCATAAAAGCAATCTAATTGTAACCAYGAACTCACATTCAATTCACATAGAGATTCAATCATAATAACAACACACTTGCATCATAACTAATTGAGAATGTTGAAATGTACTTACTTGCAGTCCTTAATAAATTTAGTCACTTTGGGTTGCTAGCGGGGTGCCTTGATTGTCCACAACCCCAATGTGCCGCAGTATCCTAATATTATTACATAAAGAATATCCATCTGAAACTTGTTTAACCAAATAAATTCATTTAACATAGGTGTTTATCGTTAATACGTTCATAGTTTTTTCCTATGGTGACATTAGCCAATAACTCCCAAGTTTCATGTCAATAAAAATCGAACTACAAATAGTAAAATTAAATTTCATGACTCCTAATCGTTCTTAAAAGAACAACAATAATCTTAATCACAATATACATTATTTTATTATACAAACCCTAAATTTCATCCTAAATTATATTCCAACATATTTCTAGAATTATATTGTCCTTTTTACTTAATCGTACGAATTTAAATTTCACATTAAATATATTYCATATTTTTCCTTAATTATTATTACATAACACAAAACCTAGACCATTCAGTTAATTTAAACGATGAAGCTAATGATTCACCTTAAATACTGAGCCCTAGGTATGTATCGAGTGTAGGATGTGTAATGGCGTCAGTCACGCTTGAGAAAGAATACACTCTGGGGGTGCGAACGACGACAAACTGTTGCAGAACTAACATCAGCAAGCAAGGATCCAGATCTGATCCAAGGATGCTATGGCTCAAGTGGATTTGGAGATACAGCTGCAGAATTTCTGGTCATGCAGTGGCGGCGGTGTCGGCTTTGTTGACAAGGTCGAGCAAGAGTCCTCTTTCCAGTCGGCATCGATGGGCTTTCGTCATGGCACAAGCAGATTTGGTGGGGTTTAGGCAGTCAGCAAGAGAGAAAGAGAGAGAGAGAGAGAAAGAAAGGAGAGAGAGGAAGAGAGAGACAGAGAGAAGAGAGAGAGAAAGAGAAGAAAGAGAGAGGAGAGATCGGTGATGGGAAGGGTAGAGGGAGGAGGCGGCTGGCCTTAGGGTTAGGTTAGGGTTTTGTTTCTCTTCTTTCTTTTGAGAAAGAAGATGAACACTAAATTTCAACTTAAATAGTTTTTTAAGACTGACTTAACCCTAATCGAAATCCTTCATGGTCCATTTTTTTCCTTAACCAACTAAGCCCAACTAAATTAAGATCTATTAGTTTTTTTCTGGGCAAAAATCGAACTCTAATTCCAGTTTTAGGTTTGAATAAGAAGTGAACGGACTCTAATGGGTTAAGCCTAAATTAATTAGCTAAGAAAATTATAATTAAATTAAACTAATAAAATTTCATATTTAAATAAATATATGCAAATAACGATGCACAATAAATAATCAATGGGAGACATAATAATTTATTTCTAATTAGCACATCAGACATTATGGCCTTCAAGTCCTTCCGCTATAAAATAATCAAACCACTAATAAACATGAATATATTTTAATTTGTGGATTAGGATATAAATTATATAAATATATATAAAGTTCGAAAATGAAAACTAAATCTCGAGTATTACAGTTTTCCTCTTTATCCTGGAAGGTATTATGCTTCGATATTTATTTACATCGATCTTCGCATATGAACGTTTTTAGCCTTCTGGATTGGCCTAGACTCCTTGACTACTCCAAGTCTTTTGAAGGAAGAATTTGATGAGTGTAAAATTCTTCAAAATAGGCTTTGACTGATTTAGCACCTCGATCATGGTTAAAGGAATAATGAATCATTTCAAAGCTTCAACTTTAGTAAAAGGAGACTGACTTTCTTTCCCCATCAATCTTGGAGWATAGCGGAGGACGGTAGATACTTGAATATGTTGTGCTTTTGTCCTACCGCTTTCCGCATTGCCCAGGAATTTTACGGAATGCTAAGGTTCTTCCTTAAAAAGGGTTGAGATTTTGGAAATGACAGYACTTTTACCATAAATTTGTTTCTTCGGGGTTATTTAACTTTCACCAAACAATAGATTTTTCTCACCAAGGTAAAACTTTGCATCTGCAATATATGCTTATATCTTCGTGAAGGGTTTGTTTTTGGCGATCGCCTTCTTCACAACACCATTATCAATGTACTTGAATGACTGGTAGAGTGTTGAGGGTACAACTCAATTGTCATGAAGCCAAGGCCTTCCCGATAACATATTATAAGAGGTCTTACAATCAATCACATGGAGCAGAACATTCAATGGCATTTCGTCAATTAGYAAATCCAACCGAATGGTGCCYATCGCTCTTTGACCTTCTCGATTAAACCTTAGATCATGAGGCAACTCTGGATATGGAAATGCCAAGTTCACTTAATATGTACAGAGGAAAGATGTTGACTGTTGAACCTCTATCCAACAATATTTGATTTATCTTCTTTTCTAGCGCATAGCCATATACGAATAGAGTTATGAGGTTTTTAACCCAGTAACAAATCATCATATTTGAAAGTTAGGGCCATCATACATGCGAATGAATTTGAAGTGCATTCCTCGATTTGCACAAGATAATCCTCTTTAACTGAATCTTTTGGAGGAGGGCCAGAATCATTTACTTCTATTTTACTTGTGACAGAACAAGAGACAGCTTCAAGATTATCAGTTAATGCTCTTGGAAAGAACTCTTCCAATGTAATCGGTCGCTGATACTTGGTGATGTATGAAACCTTTGATTTGTTGACTACTAGGAATAATCTTATTTGGCTTAGGTACTTTCCTTTTAGTTCATTGAATTAGTTTCTTATTTACATATTTCTTTTCATGATTCTTTCAATGTTTCACAATTGCCTAGCCTTCAGAGTTGGAATTATCAGCTTTGCCATTTTCAACTTTTTTGAATGGCTTTGCAATCATATCTGCCACTAGGTGGCTGATTTGTAAGAAGATTTAAGTGAGGGCTTTATGTTGAATTTCAACACATCGAACTGCCCAAATTTAATCTCAACAAAGTGTTACAGGTGTTCATGAGATATGTGCAACATTTGCATTGATAGATCTGGAGGAGAAATGTTTGGTATAGTGCTTGTTTGATTAGCAACCACTTTTTCTTCTTCTAGCAAAATGCGCCCCTTGCGAGCCGATTCCATAGGTTTATCCTAAAGATGAAGCATTTCTTGATTGAATGGCTAAGAAGACGATGATATTTGCAATAATTTGGACTCCCAGCCATCCTGCATCTTCTAGCCATTTTAGCTTAGCAGTTCCATGATCCTAGCTTTCAACATATGATCGAACATTTTTGAAATGTCAGAATCGAGAAATATATATTCTTTATTTTTCACATCTTTCAAAGTTATGCGTCTTCTTCCAAGATCTGGACTAGTATTTACTTTCTCTATAAACTTTCTACTTACTTTTGTAGGTATTTTCACAGATGCTGTAGTAGTTATCATGAATCATTTCGTGTCAGATTTGGAAGATGATTTAGTTATTTTCTTGATGTCGAACTTTTCCTTCTTTTGTTGCTCGCGTATCGAAACTCCTTGATCCCCGTGCGTCATATGGTCAACTCCATATCATGAACCTGGGTAGCAAATTCTTCGAAGGTTCTTGGCTAGATTCATTTTAAAGTGTATTTTAGGGCCCAATTGTGATACCCGAGATATTACCTTTTTATGAATTTTGTATGGTCGCATGAATTATGTGCCAACTAGGGTTGGATAATTTTCTATGTGGTTATTATTTAATTGTACGTTTAATAAGTATGAAATTATCATGTTAATCGAATTAGGRTCCTTAGTTAGTTAGTAGGCTCGACCTATGAGGCTTATTCGTTTCTCATTAGGAAACTAGATTTTTTTCGAAAGGAAAGCCCGTATAAATTAATTTAATAGACTGGATTGGTTATGGAATAGGGAGGTCCAAAGGATTTTGGTTAGGGCCCAAGTTAGAAAAAGAAAAAAAACCCTAAATCAGTCTAATGCCATCTACCCTCTTCCCCAAACCTTTCCCACTGCCTGCACCGCCTCTTTTCTCCATCGATCGACACTCATCGATCATCGCCGCCGCCACTCGCTAGTGTTCTAGCATGCTCGCTAGCCACTCATTGCCCAAATCCACTAGGGATCGCTACATCTTTGGATCAAATCGGGTTTTGTCCAGAGCTCCCTAACGTGGCTCGTCTTTGCCTTCACTGCACCAGTCCAAAGCCATTTGCCCGGACCTYGACTGAAGCTGCTGGTTCTGGCTACTCGTCATCTGTCCAGATCTTCTCCTTCTGCACAAGCTTGTCCAAATCCGTTCCGAGCCGGTGCTTGAAGACGCCCGCTCGCAGCACGCAGTTTGTTAGTTGCTCACCAGTCGCCAGTGCTCAGAGCTGCGACCAGATCTCGACACCAATCTCATCACTGTACTTCATCATCGTGCCTCCGCCACCAGATCTGGCCAATTTGCCAAAGGTGATTCTTCCCTCTTTCTTCCTCCCTCGCGACCTGGTTCGAACTTCGAGCGGCGCGTCGCATCGCAGACCTGTTCTGCCTGCATTGCTCCGGCTTGACCTTCGAATCTACCACGCATCATCTCGTGGTGCTTCGGCCAGGCCGCCGCTGCTCGGTTGCTCGCTGCCTTTGTCCAGCCAAAGGGGTGTTCAAACTAGCAGCAGCTTGGAGGCTGGGTTCCTTGCTGGCTGTTCGTCAACTTCGAGAATAGGGGATGCCCAAGTGGCCGAGTGCCCAGATGCCCAGGCGACCAGGCCCCTCGATGACCAAGCGACTGAGCGCCCAGACGCCAAGGCCACAAGACGCCCAGGCCACAAGACGCCTAGGGGACCAGGTATCCTGCCCGACTAAGGCTGTTGCGCGCGCGCTGCCTGAGCGCATGCCCGGGCTGCAACGCCACTTCCGCGATATTTAAGAGTTTGTTGATTTAAAGGTGAAAATATTGTTATTTGATTTTAGAATTTAATGACTTMTGTAATTATGTTCTATAGTGAAATTGTGGGAGAACATAGATTAGGTTTAATACCCGATCTAAGAATGAGTTTAAATTGTATAAAGAATGTGTTTTGACTTAAAAAAAAAATGTATTGTTGTTGGTATTGCCATTATCAATTGTTGAGGGGGGTAAAAAGCTATGAAATAAGTTGTACCTTTAAGAATGTGATAGTTTGGCAATGTGGAAATTAAGTACGAGTTAAAATTAGCCAATAACGTTCATGGAATATGCATTAMATGTTTTAAGGTTGAACAATCGTATTAAATGAATTTTCTTTTTTTAATCATAATTAGGTCATTTTCGAGCACAATGACATTAGGAGCRGTCGAGGGACTCCACTTTGCAATTTAAATAGAATTTTAACGTAAAGGACTCCAAGTAAGTAAATCGCCATATTCGCTACGCCCCCTTTTCTGAAGGGTTGGACGACCTGATAGGGCGGGATGTACTAATTTCAATACGGAAGCAAACGAGCTTCACCGATAGTAGCCTCCTGAATTAGTTGAGTAGCTTCTTTGCAGCCTTTACCGGCCACTAACTGCTATAGGACCCACCTACTTATTCCGTTGTGTGTTATGTGGKGACTATATTRGACTCTGTTATGGAATGTGTTATGATTGTGTTGAATTATTTCATGTAATATATATTTCGTACTGTTATTATGTTGAATGGTATCTAATTACGATTTTGTATAGTTCATATCATGGGCTTGTAGTTATAGTATTCTACATCATCCTAACATGAGCTATTCGTACATTTAGAAAACTAATGGTTTAGGAAATAAAATTTGAAAGGAAATGAAATTTTATAAATGAATTATTATGAGGAAAATGTTAAGATTTTGGAAAGGAGTGTAAACCTAGTCATGAAAGATGTGAGTGGAAAATGGGGCATGGGGGACCGGCACACCCGACCCAACCCTCTTGTAGGCCAAGGAGATAAGTAATGTTCACCACTTGAGAGGTGAAAAAGTGAAAGGAAAAGTTAAGTGATGTTAACCGTTATGCGGTTCTATAGGTAGGAAATGTGATCGGGTTTTAAAGAATAATGGCCCACTGCGAGCTTAATGGCCAGGCATTACATTAAGTGAGCTCATGACTCTAATGAAATAGAAAGGTTTTTGAAAGTTCTTACATTTTGAAATGGAAGTTTTATGAAAGTATTTAGAAAGCTTTAATGAGGAAGTGAACTATGAATTCATAATATATAGTGCATTTCACATACATTCATGCATGGGATTTGCTTATTGAGATTTATAGCTCATTCCATTTCCTGCATTTCAGGTGATGTGTAGTCAGATGGTGCGTGGAGGTCGCTTGTGGGCCAGCTTTGATACCCCGAAGTGTTATTTAGATAAATTTAGTGAATAAGATAAATGATTGACTAGAGAGGTTTTATGTACTGTTTAAGATATTTCTTTATTGGTTTAACTGTTCGTGCTTTAAATTCTTTCAAGTTTCGCAAATTTCAATTTTGGTAAATGTTACKTTAGTAAAAGATTGTTGGAATACATTATTTATTTATATTGGATGTTTGTTGGGTCGGAATGCATGTTGTTTATGGGTATTGAAAATGTTTGAGAACCTTTTGATTGTATACAGGGAGTAATTGTTGAAATTACAGAAGAAATTCTGCCGAAATTTTTATAAAACTTTTTAGACAAGTGATCAGATCTCTTTTGTTTCCTACAATAGTTGATATGATTATGAGTATGATCAATAATACTCTCGGCTTCGGACAGTTTCTAATTTGGGGGTATTACACGAATGCATATCTTGGATGCACATCTCGATTGCTAATTATTTGGACAGGCGATCTCTGCAATCTAGGCTCAAACTTCTCAATCGATTTGTAATCAAATGACAAGCTCATCTTTCCACTGCTTAGTATGATTCAGCTCCAACATATTTATAGTTCGATGGATTCTATAAAAGCAGTTGAGGACTTTATGCTCAACTGTGTCCTAACTGCTAATGGATCCAGTTGTGAGGTTGATGTACCAGTCAAATCACGTTTCCCTTTAGAGATCGAACAAATTGCTTGACAAGTTAGTCACCATACATGCTAGCATTTTTGCAAGTCTCAACAAAATGTGCAATATATTTCTTAGGATTTACCTTTCCATCAAATTGTCAAAATTTCAGAGGTTGATAATCTATAGGCATCCTTAAGTTATCGGTCCTTTTGGTATATGGTTTAAAATATACGGAAAAAGATTTAATACTCCATTCATACTTATCCTTGATGGTGCTCATGATGAAATCCTTCAATTTGTCAACAGGGATTAGTCCATATAAGGAGACTTGAATTGTTGCGATTTCTTTTGGGGACCTCACTTCTCTCATGTCTTCAAATTCAAATCCGACTTGAGGTTGCTTCCCTAAAAGTTTTGCAGATCCCATCATATTTGAAGGCCCAATAATGTTGGAAAAATAAGTCAATCTGTTCTAATTGTTTTTCCAACATTCCGACTTGAGATTGACTTGTTCTTGGGGGCCACTAATGAATTTGATTTGAAGAGAAGAGATGAATGGTAGAGACTATCCCACTAGGCGTGCCAAAATTTATTTACACGAATTTTTCATCTGAAACATATAATAGGAAAATAAGAGGAATGCGTAACAAATTTATTAATCTTACAAATTTGGTAAGATAATGTTACAATCTCTAAAATGTTTTCATGGTAAGAACTAATCTGTTGATTCTTCTCTTTGGAATTTTCGAGAACTTTGCAGCTTGATCTCGGGATTTGGAGAGAAATTTGGTGCTCCTTCTTCTAAGCTTCTCTTAATTATTGGACCTTGATATGAATTTCTGGACCTCATCATCTCATGCTTTGGCTTCTATTTATAGGCAAAGCGAATTGATTTGATTAGTGAAGTCACATCTAGGAACGACATAGTATTACTTGATTTGCTGAGCTGCACCCATGATTCTATTGGTTGAATTTTGTCATCCTTGACATGTGTCATCATTTCATTAGTTGCGACATCATATACTCCCCTAATTTTAATGGGAGCATTTATATTTAACTCTTGGTTATTTACATAGATTATGGAAATTATCTATAGTTATTTCTTTCTAAAATAGTAATTGAGCAAAATCAAAGCTAGAAAAAGTCACTGGATTGGTATATAGGTCGGGTAGTTCATTGTTTTCTAGGCCAGAGAAGCCCATATACTGCTCCCTTTTCTGTTGAAGTCGGCGTTAGAGTATTTGCTAAAGTTTGCTTGCTGAATAAGTCTTCTCTTCTCCATTTTTAAATTCTTTTTTGGATTTGATGATTTTATGCTTTGCTATTTCTTTGTTGGTTCCATTTTCTTCAATTTCAGATTTTCTTTTGTTGGTTACTTTGCTACTTGTTGGTCTTGCTGCCGTCTCTTTCCTGTTTCCATTTTCTTCTATTTTAGAATTTTTTCTATTGCCTCTTTGCTATTTCTTCTAGAGTTCAAATCAACTTTCTCCTGCCTTTTTGGGTTCTTGTTTATTGGTCTAATTTGATTGCTTCTTGGGATGAGAAATGATGGGATTTTTCTCTTTGAATTTAAGTTCTGGGGTTTATCAAAAATAGTTGGAAGCGGGACAACTTGGAGTTTATTTTCATTTATTTATATTTCTAGTGAAGTCTTGAAGAGTTGAAGTGTAATATCAAATGTTAATTCAGAAAAATCGGGATATGAAAGTTTACATGAGGAAAGGTGCAATTTATTTTCTGTCTATTCATTTCTGTTTGGAATTTGGATATATTAATTTTGTAGATTGGTCAGTTAAGCATATAGATTTGTGTGAAATTTCCTACTTTGGGTTTCTTTTCWTAGGCTAAATGATGCTTCAGTTCAAATTCCATGAATGTGTTTGAAGAATTTTAGGAATTTTTGTTATGCCTTAGTTTTATGTGGTTTTTTTTTCCTTTTTTGAGCTTCTTATTTCTGATGTAAAAGGTGGATATGAAAATTCAGCTGCTGTGAGAAGTTTAATAGTGAAAAAGATAGTAGAAAATAAGCAGGTGGTGGCTAAATATGGTGGTTGAGAAGTTGATAGTGATGGTAGTAACATTGTTGAACTGGACTAAGCATTCTAGTCACCAAATGTGCCAATAAAGATTCTAATCATGAAAACTACTTGAAATGGTTTTGAGTTCAATGCTTAGCTCGTTGGGGTTGTGTTAGAGAGTGAGGCAAGTCACTTCAGGGATGGAAAAATATGTGGAGTGTATGTTATGGATATAGGAGTTTATGGTCATATATTGAAGGCATACATTGTATTACTTATGAAGGACTGTTAATTCTTTAATTAGTGAATCAAAGGAGTTTATATATTTGGTGCATTTTATTACTAGTCAAGAAATGATAGCTCTTTAATTAGCTAGCCTAAGTTTCATAATCTAAAGATTTGTCTAGTATATCAATTGCGTATTCTAATATCTTTTGCCTAACGGAACCAAAGAGGCACTAGTTTTTTTCRCCAAAGAGGCTCTATTTATTCGTGGTGATACTTGAGCAAGAAGCTCTTTGGTGAACTCCACAATATGAAATGGTTTAGGACTTAAAAGAATGAAAATTTACATAAACTCCAATAAATTTGCTCTGTAATTTTGGAGTTCGGGGTGGGTATTAACCATATGTCATAATTATAGGAATGGGTTCATAAGTTCAGCTGCACATAACTTGCTACGAGTTATTAGGCTTTCTTATGGTCCCTATGGCTCCTGTTGTTAACATGTGGTCTCATTATCAACTTATAATGTTACATGTTATGATGCCTTTCCTCCTTGATTTTAGTGGCCTTCAACTTTTTATAATTTTTCTGAAAATATTACAGTGTTATTAAATGAAGAAATGAAASTGTATTTTAGAGCAATATTCAACTATATGTTCTAAAAACTTTCCGTTAAAGTTCTTTGCTACTTAATTAAGATTAATTTTATGCACTTTTTAATTTTGGTAGCCAAAGAAAGCTTCATTTTTTTTCTAAGAAAAAATATACACCAGAGAATTTGAATCATGAATAGATGAGAGAGAATTAATACATTAAGTACATGAATCCAAAGAGGCTTTAGGCTACAATGAAAAGTTTCTACTATTTAGGAAGTCTAAGATTTGGTTCTCAATGAAAAAGCTGTTGAAATTGCTACTCTAGATCGCATACAAAAATGGAAGAATTCAAGAAAATTTATGTTGTCCATTCCTTTTATGAACTGGGAGTTTGGGGAAGATTTTATTCACTTGTACCACTAATACCTCATTATTAAGATTTATATTTCGAGTTTTAGCTTCTTGATCTCGATCTTGGATATGTTCCTTATTTAAATTTGCCATTTTTTGTAGTTCCATTCCTACTTATTTTCGAAACAAAGTTTCTATCTTTGACTTTGATCTTGCTTTCCTTATTAATTGCAGTTCTTTTTGTTTGGGGGATGTGTTTAGACGTATCTTGTTTCATTTATTTACTTTCTTCTGGAGATTGCAGTTATGAATATGCARTTATATATTTCATCAAATTTTCATAAGCCAGAGTTTTAATAAATATGATGTAGGTAGGAAACTTTGGAATATATCAAATCAAGTGCAACACACTAATTTCTGGTGGAGTGTGAGGAACACTTCAATGGTTAGCAGCTTAACTGCTCAATGGTAGCAGTAACTGGGTGTTGAGAAGCTTGGAACATTGTAACTTGGTCAGTTGTCCCCTCAATGTATGAGGAGTAACCAGTATGATATGAAACTGACAGTGGTCTGGGTCATCTCCCTATAGATGGCATAATAATAATGTGGTGGATTCTAACATGTGAAGAACCATATGTGAATATGCACTATGGGGCTATCATAGATGAGTTATTCTTCATTCTCATTCATCTGTATTAGCACTGAAAGACAAGACTTAAGAGATGCTGRATTAGCTTAATATGAAAGAAACATAAAAACCAACCTATAATTAAATAGAAAATTATCTAAACGCATTTTTGAAAATTGAACCAATTATCTTTCGGGGTCCTATATGTTGATTCAAATATCCTAGAACTATTGCTACATAAAAAGGAAAATTCTGCTATACATTTCAATTGCTGAAATTGTTTCCTTAAGGCTAATCAACTGCTCAAATATCTATATTGGCTCTTCTGTCCAGATTTGCATGCATTATRAGAATTGTTTGATGAAGATTGACACTATGTTTGTTGATATTTGGAAATTTTTGAAACTCCATTAGTTGTTTCTTTTGATGATATCTRGCCGTTTGGTCATTAGTAATCTTTTCAAAGCTCCACGGCATGTTAAATGTGTGGATAATGAAATCTTATTAAATTAAAATTTCGTAATCTATTTAAATAATTAAAATTCAATTTTAAATGTTCCCATTAAATTGGAAAGTATGTAGTATGTCAACCAATAGCCCCCAAGAACAATATCCCAAAGGCTACCCCTTCCAAATCTGCAACACGTGGTGCTGCTGCCAAGTCAACCATGCCAGCCACATTTGTAGGACCTGTGATGTGGAGCAGGACTCCATTTGATGCTGGGAAAGAAGTGGAGTACTTCTTGTATGATCAGATCTACGAATACTCCAACCCTATGTTCAATGACGTTCCTCCACAAGAAGCAGGAGCAAATCCACTATCATAATGACTCTGTCTTTGTTGAATGCAGGAACCAAACCCCAGAAKTCCATACATATTGAAGATGGATATACTTTAGATTCGATGTCAAACACTCCTTAAAAGGATCTGAAGCTCGATATGATGGCTCATGAAGATCCAACCACAAGTTTATCCGCTATACCCATTGTCACACCCCCAGATTAGGAACCTTATCCTAACTCGGGAATGTCACCATTTACTCACTTACACGAATTTGCAGAAGCTCAAAAGAATTAAACCAAATAATAAATACTTAATACAACCATCTTAATCCATAACATTCATTTACATTGACTTTAGGGTATCTTGGCTTGCCCACAATTGACCTCCTCACCCCATCTAGTTACGCATTATCTGAAATAAAAATGAGCGAAAGGAATGAGCTAAAAAGCCCAATAAGTAAACCTCATGCATGAATGCATAAGCATGCCCTACATGTCATGAAGTTATAAAATTTTGCCTTTTAAATGAAAAACTTTCCAAACATTCCCTTTTCGAAAACTCTTTACAAAACCTTTCTTTCAAAATTTACTTACAGTAAAACATTTCATTTTCATTCATTCGTGAGCTCACTARAGTGTAACGCCTAACCATTAGACTGCAGTGGGCCCTTTGTTCTTTGGAACCTGATTAAATTTCTACCGGTAGAACAGCAAAGCGGTTAACATTCATTTACTTTTCCTTTTTCTCTTCACCTCCCAGAGGTGAATCATTACCTTCCTCCCAAAGGGTCGGTTCGGGTGTGCCGGTCCCCCACACCCCATTCCCACTCACATCCTTCATGGCTAGGTTTACACTCCTTTCCAAAAACTTTAACATTTTCTTGAACACGTTACAATTTACAAAATACATTCCATTTCAAAATTTCATTTCTTAGGCCATTCATTTCTCAATGTATGAATGTCTTATGCCAGGAATGATGTAGACCACTAACTACATGCCCATGACATGAAATACATACAACTGTATATAACATATCTTGACAAACAGTACAAAATATGAAACATGATAACATATCATTCGACATAAAAGTAATACGGGATATGAATACATGAAACATTCCACACAATTAACACACCTCATAATACAATCTCACACACAACACATTAAATCATCTAAAAGAATTCAGATACATCCAATCATATGCGTTAATGAAATGGGAGAATTTACTTACATCAATCTCAGATTAAATAACAATCACACACATACGTTAATGAGAATGTGAGAGTTTACTTACATACACATTCAATTCATGTAAGAAGATTCAATCATAATAACAATACACTTACATCACCACTAAATGAGAATGAGAGAATTTACTTACTTGGATCCCTTTACGTTAAAGGTTTCCTATTTAAATCTCGAAGTGAAATCCTTCGACCGTTCTCAACGTTAGTGCACTAGAATCAACTATTTGTGATTACAGAAAGAAAGTCTATTTAGTTCAATCGTCCCCACTTAGATATCCAAGGTTTATTCCAAGAATGTCATTTGTCAATTATTAATCCATACTTAGTCCCCACAATACCAATTATCACATCTTTTAAGGATACAATTTAAACTCCTTCGTTCGAGTATTAAACTTAATTTATGTTCTCCCACAATTTTACTTCATAATGTAATTTATAAGTCATAAATTTCAATATTAATTATTAATATTTTCATCTTTTAAGTCACAGAGTCCAAGAGTCTCGGGAAGGGTATTAGGTCGTCGGCCATTGGGCGTCGGTGCGCCTGAGTGTTAGGCACTGGGCACCTCGTGCTGCTAGGCACTGGGCGCCTAGTGCTGCTGGGCACTGCACGCCTGGCACTGGGCACTGTGCGCCCACTGCACTTGCGCTTGCAATTGGGTGCCTAGCGCCTATTGCTGCTCCTTGATTCTGGCCGAAGCTCTGCTGGCACAAGCGCTGGCACTGGGCAAGCTCCGACACTGCTCCAGTAGATCCGTTTTCGATCAAACTTCTGATGATGAATTTGGCGAACAATCTGAGCAGGGTGCTACGGGTTCCAGCTGAGCAGCGGCCCGTATACTAGCTGAACACAGCGAGCAGGGAATCAGCAAGCTCCTGATATGGACAAGGAGGACTGCTTGAGCTCGGATCTGGGCAGAAATGGTGCAGCAGCTTCAATAGTCCGACTTTGAGCAACGAGGACAGCTCGACACCGCAAATCTAGGCCAGTAGTCTGGGTAATCAAACGAGCACCAAGCAGGTAACGCAAGTTGCAGGAAATCAACGACCAACAAGTAAGCACATCGAAGCACTAGCGACTCCAGATCTGGATGAACTTGGCAAGCAGATCTGGTTGACTATGCGTGCAGMGGACGTGCAGATCCGATGGCTGAACCGAACCGCGAGGGAGGAAGAAAGCGGTGAYGAACGAATTTGGGTGACGACGGACTGCGACCGAGTAGCAATTTCYATTCTTGTCGTCAAAAGAAGATGAACAACAATCTACGGCAAAGGTGAACGCGCAGTGTCAGGTACGGAAAGAAGAAGGTAACGCTGGCGGGAGGGTTTTGAGAAAGGGGTGGCGGTGGCTRAGACGAAGAAGACAAAAGTAAGGAAGGGCCGCGACAAGCGGCGTCGAGTAGGCAGAGGGAAACGGCGGCGGCGGCATACTGGAGGAAGAAGAAGAAGGGTTTCTTTAGGGTTTTTCTTTTTTTTCYTTTTCTTTTATTTTCTTTTCTTTCTTTCTATTTTCTTATATATTTTCTTCTTTTTTTAATATTTTGGGCCGTAACCCGAACCCTTCGGGCCTTCCCATCCAAATCTAACCTAAAATCCGTAAATTTAATATAACGGGCTTCCTTTCAATAAAAAGCCCAACTTCCGACTAACAAACAAATAGGCCCATGAGTCGAGCCTTTAACCAAACAATAACTCTTATTCGACACGAACAATATTTTCGTACTTATTAAACGTGCGATTTTAAAATATTAATCACATATAAAATTTTCAACCCTAGTTGGTAAACAAATTCACAAGATCAAACAAAAATCATAAAAGTAAAATCCAGGGTGTTACACCCATTATGATGGTGAAGATCTCAATCGTTGAAGAACAGATCTCAAATTTGACAAAGTTGGTAAAAAAATCTTGCAAAACACGCTCAACAGCAAGATCTCACAATTGCTTAACTAATGAATCAACTTGACGATGCTGGAGAAACAAGCCAATTAATAAAACATCCCGAGCCTTCAAATATATTTGGATCTGGAAGAGTTTTGGGCTAGCAACCTCAAGTCGAGTTCGAGACTAAAGACATGAGAGAAGTGGGCCTTCAAAAGAAACCGCAACGATTTAAGTCTCATCAAATGGATAAATCCCTGTTGACCAACTGAAGGATTTCATCATGGATGCCATTTCAAGGACAAGAACGAAAGGAGTGTTAAATCTTCTTTCGCATATTCTAAACCATATACCAAGAGGATTGATAACTTGAAGATGCCCATAGCTATAAAACTCCGAAATTTTAGCAATTCGATGGTATGGGAAATCCTAAGCAACATATTGCATATTTTGTCCAGACTTGCAATAATCTTGGCACATATAATGATTACTTTGTCAAGCATTTTTGTAATACCCGAGATTTCTTTTTATGGATTTTTATTTGATCTTGTGAATTTGCRTGCCAACTAGGGTTGGATAATGTTCTAAGTGGATAATGTTTTAATTGTACGTTAATGAGTGCAAAATTATCGTGTCTGTCCGATTAGGACCCTTGGTTGGTTAGAGGCTCGACTCATTGGGCTCATTCGTTTTCATTCGGAACACTAGATTTTTATCGAAATAAAGTCAGTTGAATTTAATTTAATGAATTGGATTAGTTACGGATAGGAAGGCCCGAAAAATTTGGGATAGGGCCCAAGTTAAAAAAAAAAACCTAAAAACCCTAGAATCTCCTTCTTCTTCTTCCTCATCATGCCACCGCCACCCAAACCAAACCCTAAYTGCCACTCCTTTCCCTCTGCCTTCACCCCCACCCCTCCTCTGTCTTGTCTACGTCACCGATGAACGACCGTTGAAGCTGCAGTTCTTGCCCATCGATCTCTGCACATAATAGTCGAACCTTTAGTGATCGACGATATGCTCTGCCCGTCAAATCTCTGCGTGCTGCTCGCTTCGACCAGAAAGCCTTTGCCACTCAAATCGAAGCCCTGCAAAGTGGCCAACTGATCTATGAGCGTCACCACTACAGTCCAGCCATTCGCTCGACCATCTGCGCATGCCGCTAGCCGTTCACTCGACTATCTGCGCACGTCGCCAGCCGCTCGTCTGCTGCTTGTGGTTTAACCAAAAAAGGGAGTTTCCAGATTTGCATTCATCTTTTTTTCCTTCTTCTTTGCTGCTCAATCGATCCGCTCGGCAGAAATACCGAGCGACCGATCCAGATCTTCCTCTCGTGCCGCCGCTGTTGTGGCTGCAGTTCTATTGCCGATGTTGGCGAAAGCAACGGCCGTCTCCCTCGCTGGTGCTCAGTGAGTGTGGCCGAGAGGTTGCTGCCGGTAGTCGAACGATTGCCTGTCAGCTGAGTTTCGGCCAGAGATGAGAGCAACATCAGTTGCCACTTCCAGAACAGAGACGCCCAGCAAGCACCCAGGAGCTCCTCGCCTGTGTGCCAGCCCCCAAACCAGTGGGCGCCCAGTGCCAGGCACCCTGTGCCAGACGCTCGAGAACCCAAAATCATTTCCCGAGACACTTGGACTTTGTGAACTAAAAGGTGAAAATACTATTAATTAATATTGAAATTTATGACTTATGAAATTATATCCTAAAGTAAAATTGTAAAGAACATAAATTAAGTTTAATACCTGAACGAAGGAGTTTAAATTGCACTCTTAAAAGACGTGATAATTGGTAATGTGGGAACTAAGTATGGATTAATAATTGGCAATTGACATTATTGGAATAAACCCTGAATATCTAAGTTGGGACAATCATACTAAATAAACTCTCTTTCTGTAATCAAAATTAGGTCGTTTTGAGTGCCTTGACGTTGAGAATAGTCAAGGGATTTCATTTGCGAGTTAAATAAGAATCTTTAATTTAAAGGACTCCGGATAAGTAAATTCTCCCACTTCATTAACGAATATGATTGGATGTATCTGAATTTCTTTAAGTAGATTTATGTGTTGGATATGAGATTCTATGTAAGTAAACTCTCACGTTCTCATTAACGTATATGTGCTATTATTATCTGAGTTCTATGTAAGCAAATTCTCGCATTCTCACTTAGTGGTGATGTAAGTGTGTTGTTATTATGATTGAATCTTCTTACATGAATTGAATATGTATGTAAGTAAACTCTCACATTCTCATTAACATATGTGTGTGATTGTTATTTAATTCTAGAATTATGTAAGTAAATTCTCTCATTCTAATTGACATATATGTGTTGTGTGTTATGTGTTGTGTTATGGGATCTCTCATTCTAATTGACATATATGTGTTGTGTTATGGGATTGTATTATGAGGTGTGTTAATTGTGTGGAATATTTCATGTGTTTCATATCCTGYACTGTGTTTATGTCGAATGATATGTTATATAYAGTGGTACGCATTTCATGYCATGGGSMTGYAGTTAGTGTTCTACATCATTCCTGGCATAAGACATTCATACATTGAGAAGTGAATGGTTTAGGAAATGAAATTTTGAAAGGGAATGTATTTTATAAATTGTAACRTRTTCAGGAAAATGTTAAAATTTTTGGAAAGGAGTGTAAAACTAGCCATGAAGGATGTGAGYGGGAAATGGGGCATGGGGAACCGGCGTACCCGAACTGACCCTCTGGGAGGGAGGTAATCATTCACCTCGGGGAGGTAAAGAGAATGAAAGAATGTTAATTGATCGGGTTCCAAAGAACAAATGGCCCACTGTAGCCTAACTGTTAGGCGTTACACTCTAGTGAGCTCACGAATGAAAGGAAATGAAATGTTTTATTGTAAATAAATTTTCAAGGAAAGGTTTTGCAAAGAGTTTTCGAAAAGGGAATGTTTTGAAGGTTTTCATTGAGAAAATGAGATTTTATAATTCATGACATGTGGGGCATGTTTATGCGTTCATGCATGAGGTTTACTTACTGGGCTTTATAGCTCATTCCATTTTTTCTCATTTTGCATCTCAAGTGAAGTGTGGCCAGATGGTGCGACGAGGTCGCTTGTGGTCAAACCAAGATACCCTAAAGTTAATGTAAATGAATGTTATGAATTAAGATGGTTATATTAAGTATTTATTATTTGAGTTTAAATTCTTGTGAGCTTCTGCAAATTGGTATCAGTAAGTAAATGGTGACATTCCCGGGTTAGAATAATYCTACTCTAGGGTGTGACAAATTTACTCGATCTCCCAAAGGAAACACGTTCGAGTGGTACGTCAACCTCACGACCGGATCCAATGATAGTTAGGATGAACTGAAGCATTAATTCCTCAACCGCTTCTATAGTACCCGTCGACCGGTAAGTATGTTGGAACTCAGCCATACCAAATAATGGAAAGATGAACCCATCATTGATTACATCAATCGATGTAGAAGTTCAAGCCTGGATTGTAGAGATCGCCTCTTCGAACAATTCGCAATCGAGATGTGCATCCAAGGTATGCATTGGGGCCTCCAATACATCTTGAAAGGATTCTAGCCAAGAACCTTCAAAGAATTGGCTATCCGGGCTCATGATATGGAGTTGAGCATTACGGTCCACGGAGATCAAGGAGTTCCGGTACTCGAGCCACGAAAGAAGGAACAGTTTCACTTCAAGAAAACAACTAAACACTATTCCTTACCTGACATGAAAACATCCATGACAACAACTGCAACGCCTGTCAGGATACCTACCAAAGTGTGGAGAAAGATTACGGAGAAAGTAAATGCTGCTCCAAGTCTTGGAAGAAGATGCATGACTTTGAAAGATATGCAAAACAAAGAACATCCATTTCTCAATTTTGACGTTTAAAAAATGTTTGATAATATGTCGAAAGCTGGGATGGTCGAGCTGCCAAAATTAAATAACCAGAAGAAGCAGGATGGTTGGGCGACYTAAACTATTGCAAATATCATCATCTTCTTGGCCACCTGATCGAGAAATGCTTCATYTTTAAGTACAGAGTCATGAAATCGGCCCGTAAAGGACTCATTTTGCTGGAAGAAGAAAGAGTGGCTGTTAATCAAATAAGTATCATACCAGACACTTTCTCCTCAAGATCTACTAATGCAAATGTTGCGGATGTCTCACGATCTCCCAAATGCTTTATTGAGATCAAATTTGGGCAGTTCGACGCGATGAAGTTTGACATAAAGCCCCCACCTAAATCTTCTCATAAATCAGTCAACCAAGTGACAGATATGTTTGCAAAGCCATATGAAAATATTGAAAGTGGCAAAGTTGATGATTCCGAAGGCTAGACAGTTGTAAAATGCTGAAAGAATCAGGAAAAGAAATTTGTAAAAAATAAATTCATTCAACAAACCAAAACAATAAAAAGAATTGTACTAAAGCCAAATACAATTATTTCTAAAAGGTTGCCAGCAAATCAAAGTAGTCATACATACCTAAGTATCAAGGACTAATTACATTCGGAGAGTTCTTTCCAAGAACATTAACTGAGAATCTTGAAATTATCCCTGTTCTGTCATAGATAGAAAGGAAGTAAGTAATTTTGGCCCTTTCTCTCCGAAAGACTTAGTGCAAGAGAATTTCCCAATGCAAGCCAAGGGATGCTCTTCAAATTTAGTTGCATGTATGACGGCCATAATTTTCAACGATGACAATTAGTTGCTGGGTTCAAACACCCATAACGGACCTCTATCCGTATCATGCTATGCACAAGAAAAGAAGAAATTTTAAGTTAAGGGTTCATGCGGTCCATGAGCATGTAGATTACAGTGGTTACATATTTCTT
Organism: Rhazya stricta; assembly: GCA_001752375.1. Taxonomy (NCBI): domain Eukaryota; kingdom Viridiplantae; phylum Streptophyta; class Magnoliopsida; order Gentianales; family Apocynaceae; genus Rhazya; species Rhazya stricta. The sequence goes on from MEJB01000064.1 coordinate 196,699, forward strand.
GTATGGACATAATCACACATTCAAGAAAGGAAATGTTTTTAAAGAATGAAATTTGGAAAAGTAGATGTTTTGAGGAATGAAGTTTTTAAATATGTTATTTTTATGATGAATGATTTCCAAACATTAAGGATTTTGAAAAAGGGGTGTAAAACCTGGCCATGAAAGATGTGAGTGGGAAATGGGGCGTGGGGCACCCGAACCAACCTTCTGGGAGGGTAGGGAAATGTAATGTTCACCTCTTTAGAGGTGAAAAGATGAAAGGAAAGGTAAAGAAATGTTAATCGCTTTGCAGTTCTAYCGGTACAAATGTGATCAGGTTCCAAAGAATAAATGGCCCACTGCAGAGCTTAATGGCTAGGCATTACCCCAAGTGAGCTCATGACTTTAAAGGAATGGAAATGTTTGAAAAGTTCTTACATTTTGAAAGGAAAGTTTCTATGAGAAAGTTTATGAAATGGAAATGTTTAGAAAGCTTTTATTGAGAAAGCGAAATTGTATAACTCATGACATATAGGGCATTGTTCATGCATTCATGCATGGGATTTGCTTACTAAGCTTAGTAGCTGACCCCATATTTCCTTATTTTACTTTTCAGTGATGATTAACCAGATGGTGCATGGAGATTCGTTTGGGAGCAGGCTTTAATACCCAAGAGTCGCTCTGTGAATTAAATTTTTTATTTATTTATAAACTTTTTGGAAGTTTAAAATTTATTCCTTTACTGTCAAAAGCTTCCGCTAAAATTTTAAATATATGAGAATTAAATCGGTGACATTCCTGGATTAGGGCAGTTATGATATGGCGGTGTTACATTATTGATGAAAAGAAGAAGACGCCGAAGAAGCATCTCCTGAACTTGAGGAAGATACGAGAGCTACTATAGATGAGTTGAAAAAAAAATCAACTTGGGCACTAAAGAAGATCGACGCCCAATCTACATAAGTGCTCTTTTATCTCCAAAGAGAGTGAGGTGTATACCTAACTTCTACAGGAATTCAAGGATGTCCTTGCTTAGACTTGTAATACCCACGATATTACYTTTTCATTTTTATGAATTTTGTATGAACGTATGAATTGTTTGCCAACTAGGGTTTGGTAATTTTCTATGTGATCATTATTTAATTGTACATTTAATTAAGTATGAAATTATCATGTTAATCGAATTAGGGTTTTTGGTTAGTTAGTGGCTTGACTTGTTAGGCCTACTCGTTCCTCATTCAGAAACTAGATTATGACCAAAAGGAAAGTTCGAAAAATTTAATTCATTGGGCTAGATTGCTTGTAGGATGGGGAGGCCCAAAGGATTTGGTTTAGGGCCCAAGTTTAAAAAAAAAAAAAAGAGAAAACCTAACCCTAGCATTTATCTTCTTCTTCCTCTCTTGTTGCCGCCGTCGCCGCCACCAACGGTTCACTTTGCCATTGCCACCGCCACCTTCTCCCTCTCTTCTCACCATCTTCTTCTCCCTCCTCCTCACCATCTTTCTCCCTTTCATTTCTCTTGCAATCGCTGCCTTTCTTCTTTTATCTTTCCCTGCCTTCATTGCACTAGTCCAGAGCCGCCTGACGCTGCTCGTCCCTGCCTTCGCCGCACCAGTCTAGAGCCATTTGCCCAGACCTCAACTGGAGTTGCTGGTTCTGGCCACCCGTCGTCCATTTGGATCTTCTTCCGCCCATATTCGAGCTCACCCAAATCACCAGTTTTAGTCTACAATTGCTGCCCGAAGAGGGTGTTCGAACCAGCAGTAGTTGGGAGGTTGGGTTCCTTGCTGACTGTTCGCCGGCTTGACTAGAATAGAGGATGCCTACGTGACTGTGTAATACCCAAAATTTTTCCTTTATTAAATTTGTTTGACTTTACGTGAAATTATGTGCCAACTAGGGTTGGACATTTTATATGATTAATATTTTTTAAATYGCACGTTTAATAGGTGCGAAAATATTGTCCATGTCGAATAAGAGTTATCGTTGGTTAAAGGCTCAACTCGTGGGCCTATTTATTTGTTAGTCATAAGTTGGGCTTCTTATCAAAAGGAAGCCCGTTACGTTTAATTTACGGGTTGTGGGTTAGATTTGGATGGGAAGGCCCGATGCTTTAGGGTCTAAAATTTAAAAAATATATATATAAGAAAATAAAAAGAAAGAAAAGAATAGCAAAGAAAAAGAAAAATCTAAAGAAACCCTTCATCTTCTACCCTAAGCCGCTGCCGCCGCCGTCGCTCACTTCTAGGAAGCCCTACCGCCATCACCATCTTCTTCGCTTTCTGCCGTTCGCTGTGCRATGCTGCTCAACCAACAACAAATCGCTCAGCCGTTGGAGGATTTTGCCTTGATTCGGTCAGACCGCACAACCCCTACTCGGTCGCATGCTGTGTTCAAGGTCACCACCCTCTGCTTGCCAGATCACTGACCGCCTGGGTTGCGATCGACCAGCCACCCATGTCTCGAGTCGGACTGCTACAGCTCGCAGTTGTTGTTGCCGTTCACCGAGGCTGCGCGGGTCGCTGTGAGACACACGCCAGGAAGATCCATCTGGTAAGCTATCTTCCTCCTCTCTTTCTCTATATGAGCGACAGGATCTGTGTGACACTGTCGCTAGATCTGCTGTGGTTACCTTTTTTCCTTCTCGGCACTACCAGATTTGCACGACGCCGTTCTCCAGGTCTACCGCCGGCATTTTTCTTCCTCTACTCAACGGTTTTCCCTTTTAACTGAAGCCAAAATCTTTGCAGTTGGCCGTCATTTTGACTATCTGCCCTTGTTGCTTAGGTTGCTGGTTATTCCTTGCCGTCAACCAGTTGCCGAAAATTGACAGAAACATTGTCGGTCAACTAAGGCATTTTTTTGGCCAAGAACTAGCGGATAGCAACAGGACCGACACTCAGCGCCAGTCCTAGCAGTACCAGGCCCCTAGAGGCACCAGGTGCCCAGCAAGCACCCAGCACGCGCTCAGACATGCAGTCCCANGAAACTGACCTCTTGCTGCCGACCCTTGCTACTCGGCGCAACCAGAGCCGCCGCTGTGTCCTCCCTCTTCTCGACGAATTTCCCGTCATAAACAGAAGTTAAACCTTTGCAGATTGGCTGTCGATTTCGCCTCTGTTCTGCTGCCTCATCGCCGGTTATTCCTTGCTGTCGGCCAGTCACCGGAAGTTAACAGAAACATTGTGGCCGGCTGAGGCAATTTCTGGTCACGAACAAGGCCCGGCACAGCAGTGCCAAACCCAGCGCCCAATGCCAGGCGCCCTGCGCCCGAAGCCCAGACGCCCGATGCCCAGGCTCACCGATGCCTAGATGCCCAGGGCCGTTGTGCACGTCGCTTGAACACAAGTTCGGGAATCCAATACCGCTCCCATAAAATTTGGATATGGTGAATTTTAAGGTAAAAGCGCTAACACTTAATATTGAAATTGTATGACTTGTACATAATTATGCCCTGAAGTGAATTTATGGGAGAACATAGTTAGGTTTATACCCAAGCTAAGGAGTCGAATTRTATCCTTAAAACGTGATATTCGATAATATGAGAACTGAATATGGATTTATAAATTTATAAAAGATATTTTTGGATTAAACACATAATACCTAAGTTGGGACGATCGAACTAAGTAGAGCTTCTTTCTGTAATCAACTAGGTCAATTCGAGGCCTTAAATTGAGATCGGTTGAAGGAGTCCACTTCACAACTTAAGTAAGAACCTGTTTACGTAAAGGACTCCGAGTAAGTAATCCTCTCATCTCATTAACGTTATAAATGAATGAAATTGAATACTTTTAATTGCTCTAATATGTTATGTATGAGATTTTATGTTGATATGTGTAATTGTGAGGAATGTTAATGTGTTCATATCCTGTAGCACTTTTATGTCAAATGATATGCTATTATGTTTCATAATCTTGTACTATTTGTTGAATGTTATATTATATAAGGTTGCATGTGTTTCATACCATGAGCGTGTAGTTAGAATTCTACATCACATTTGGCATGAGCCTTTCACACACTTAGAAGGTGAAGGGTTTAGGAAATGGAATTTTAAAGGAAAATGTTAAAGTTTTTGAAAAGGAGTGYAAACCTTGCCACAAAAGATGTGAGTGGGAAATGGGGCATGGGGGACCGACGCACCCGACTCTACCCTCTTGGAGGTAAGAATGGAATGTTCACCTCCTTGGARGTAAAAGTATAGAAGTTAAAAGAAATGAAATTTTAACCGCTTTGCGGTACTATCGATAGGAATGGAATCGGGTTCCAAATAAGATGGCCCACCATAGAGCTTAGTGGCTAGGCATTACACTCTAGTGAATTCACGAATGAAAGGAAATGGAATGTTTTACTGTAAATGAATTTCGAAGGAAATGTTTTTTGTAACGAGATTTTGAAAAGGGAATGTTTGGAAAGTTTTTCATTTAAAAGGTGAAATTTTATAATTTCATGACATGTAGGACAGGTTGATGCATTCATGCATTGAGGTTACTTACTGGGCTTTTTAGCTTATTTCTTTTCTTATGTGTCATTTCAGATGATATGTAACTAGATGGGGCGAGGAGGTCATTTGTGGGCGAGCTATGATATCCTAGAACTTGTTTCAAACTTATTTTATGTAATAAGATAATTATATTATTTTTGAATGGTTTAAATTCTTGAGGCTTTCACTATTTTCATTTTGAATAAATGTAGTTTAAAATGATAGTTGATTATTTGCTAGTGGAATGATATAACATTCTCGGCTTAGGATAGTTCTTAATCTGAAGGTGTTACAGACCGAGTGCCCCGACGCCCAAGCGACCAGGCAACCAGATGACTAGGCGACTGAGCACCCAGATGCCTTGGCCACCAGACGCCCGGGGCGCAATGCTACTTCCGCAACACTTAGAGTTTGTCAATTTAAAGGTGAAAATATTGTTATTCAATTTTAGAATTTAATATTTATGTAATTATATTCTATAGTGAAATTGTGGGAGAACACAGATTAGGTTTGATATCCGATCTAAGAATAAGTTTAAATTGTATGAAGAATGTGTTTTGACTTAGAAATGTATTGTTTTTGGTATTACCATTATCAATTGTTGAGAGGGGTTAGAGGGGTAAAAAGCTATGAAATAAGTTGTACCTTTAGAAATGTGATAGTTTTGGCGATGTGGGAATTAAGTACGGGTTAAAATTTACAAATGATGTTCATAGGAAAAGCGTTAAATATTTTAAGCTTGGACAATCGTGTTAAATGCATTTTCTTTTTGTAATCATAATTAGGTCATTTTCGAGCATATTGATGTTGAGAGCGGTCAAGGGACTTCTTTGCAATTTAAATAGAATTTTAACGTTAAGGACTCCAAGTAACGGTCAAGGGACTTCTTTGCAATTTAAATAGAATTTTAACGTCAAGGACTCCAAGTAAGAATATCCCCATACTCATCAACTTTATCCCATTTGTTTGTTATGTTGTGGTTATATTGGACTGTGTTGTGAAATATGTTGTGATTTTATTGGATTGTATCGAGTAAGGTGGTTGTGGTCATACTGGCTTATTTTATCTAATATGTTTTGCACTGTCAGTATGTTGTATGGTGTTTAAAATACGAATTTATACAGTTCATGTCATGGGCATATAGTTATAGTACTCTACATCATTCCTGGTATGAGCTATTCGTACATTTAGAAAGCGAATGGTTTAAGAAAAATAAAATTTGAAAGGAAATCAAATTTTATAAATGAATTATTACCAGGAAAATGTTAAGATTTTGAAAAAGAGAGTAAACCTAGCCATGAAAGATGTGAGTGGGAAATGGGGCGTGGGGGACCAGCGCACTCAACCTAACCCTCTTGTAGGGTAGGGAAATGAGTAACGTTAGCCTCTTGGGAGGTGAAAAGATTAAAGAAAAAGTTAAAGTGATGTTAATCATTATGCGATTCTATCACTTTAAAGTGATGCTCACTATTATGGGT
>MEJB01000064.1:203980-261430 GCA_001752375.1 Rhazya stricta
GGTTTAGGTTTAGGGTTTTCTTTGGGAAAAAGATGAATAGTAATCTTCATCTTTAAATAGTTTTTTTTTTTTGAAAGCTAATTTAACCCTAACTAAAATTTCTTCGTGGGTCATTTTTATTACTTAACCACTAAGTCAACTAAATTAAAATCTATTAGTTTTCTTCCGGCCTAAAATCAAACTCCAAATCCGATTTTAAATTTGAATAAGAAGATGATGGGCTCTAATGGGTCAAATTTAAATTAATTAATTGAAACTTCTAATTAAAGTAAAGTAACAAAATTTCACCTTTAGATAAATATACTCACATATTAACGCATAACAAATAATAAATCAATAAAATAATTATTCATTTCTAGTTGGCACATCAAACATTACGGCCTCCAAGTCCTTTCGTTGTGAATTAATCAATTTATTAACAATTATGAATACAATCGAATTAGTGGATTAGAATATAAATTGTATATATATATGTAAAGTTTGAAAAGAAAAATAGAAACTAAATCTTGGGTATTACAATACCCTATCCCATAAAATAAATTTCGTCCTCGAAATTTAAAGTTCACTAAAAAGTTGTGGGTACTTAGTATGCATCTCATTTGCTTCTTTCCTATGTTGCCTCTTAAGGAGCCGCATCAATAGTAGCCTGATCACAGATCTATTTTAGAAAAATATCTAGCACCTGAAGTTGATCAATGAATCATCAATCCTAGACAATGGGTGCCTATTCGTTATTGTCACCTCGTCCAATTCTATATAATCTATACATAACCTCATAAATCCATCATTCTTCTTCACGAACAACACATGTGCAACCCATGGTGAAAACTAGGTACATGATCATTAATTCTATTAGTAGGACTAGTTTTCCAACTAAACCTCAAAAGTATTCTCGAAATATTAAAAGAACACTAGACATGTCCATCTTATTTTAAAATTTCTCTCTATTAGTCACACTTTTTTTTAATACCCTTTATAGTTCTAAAAATCTGTAAATCTTAACCTATATATTGATAAACTTACATATATACCCACTTCATAATTGGCATTAGATCTAAACTAAATTATTTGTTCATCAGATTCTAATTCCTTTCCTCAAAACTTACARCAGAAAAACATCTTAATCTCTCAAATTCAAACAATATCAGAAACTTCTTAAAGAAAAGTCAACAWTCTCCAAACGAATAAAAAGTCCAACTTAAGGATCATGTCATCATAATCAAAATCGAAGCCATATAGTCCAAAAATCTAGTCGTAATTTGTTCTCAATTCCTTTCAGTATCTGGAATTCAAAGACTATACACCATTTACCTCTCCTTGTGAAAATTTAAAAAACTATCCCAACTAAAGTTAAATGTATTCAAATCGACCAAAAACTCCTTGAGCATTGTCAGAAGTCTCACTTATCAAAGATTATCATCCAACCTAATTAGTCATCTTATAATTGCACAACATTTATTTTAACAAGACTTTTGAATTCAGTGAAAGGAGTCTCACATCTTAAACATTTAAATAATACTTTAATATAGAGTAAGTATCATATTCCTAGCAAAAAGATTTCCTTCAGAGACTTTATTTTACAAACACTTTTTCCTAAATTTGACATCCAATTTAGATTCTTGACAATTTTAATTTCATCTCGCGGATAGGTAAGAACCGACATTTACGATTTCAAAGTGGAGCGTCATGCCTTTTGGTCTAAAATGAACCTTCAATTTGAAACACAAACAAGCTGGTCCTTATAACAAATAAACATTAAATATTAGTTAATAACTCAAACTATAACATAAACCTTACCAGATGGTCCTAGGAGAAATGCTTGTGGCATRACTTGATACCCATATACTTTCCAAGAATTCATAAATCATTTTCTTATGAAGTTTACATAATCATTTTTAAAACTCTAAGCTTTGATACTAAAATTGTAACACCCCCAGATTAGGAACTGTCCGAAACCGAGAACATTACATTACCTTACTTATAGAACAATCAACTATTACAGGAAATAAAAGAAGTCTTAAYCCTTGTCACAGGTTTTATAAAATTTCGACAGAGTTTCCTCTGTAACTTCAATAACTACCCCTGTATACATTCAAAAAGTTCTCAACATTTTCAAACACCCATTCACAACATATATTCCAACCCAAATGAACATCCAACGTAAAGAGTAATGTGCTCCAACAAATCCTTTACCAACCCAACAATTATTCAAACTGAAATTTGAAGAACCTAAAAGAATTTAAAAAACACAATTAATTATCTATCTTATTCAATAAAATTTATTTAGAATATACTTCAGGGTATCTTGGTTTGCCCACAAGYGACCTTCTTGTATCATTTGGCTATACATCATCTGAAATGCAAACGAAGGAAATGGAATGAGCTATAAAACCCTGTAAGTAAATCTGATGTATGAATGCATGAATATGCCCTACATGCCATGAATTATAAAAACTCACTTTTTCAATGAAAACTTTCTAAACATTCCCATTTCGTAACCTTTTTACAAAATCTTTCCTTGCAAAATGTATAACTTGTAAAACATTTCATTTCATTACATTCTTGAGCTCACTGAGTATAACGCCTAGCCATTAAACTTTGTAGTGGGCCATARTTATTAGCAACCCGATTACATTCCTACCGGTAGTACCACAAAGAGGTTAACATTCCTTTACTTTWCTTTTCTTTTCATCTCTTCACCTCCTCAAGGTGAATCATTACTGTAACAACCCCAGATTAAGAAACTTTATCCTAACCCAAGAATGTCACAATTTACTCACTGACACGAATTTTCGAAAACCCAAAAGAGTTTAAACCAAATAAGAAATACTTAATAATAAATAAAAACCATTCTAGTCAATAAACATCTTAATCCATAACATTCATTTAAATTAACTTCAGGGTATCATGGTTTGCCCACAAGCGACCTCCTCGCACCATCTGGCTACACATCACCTGAAATGCAAAATGAGAGAAATGGAATGAGCAATAAAGCTTAGTAAGTAAATCTCATACATAAATGCATAGACATGCCCTACATGTCATGAATTATAAAATCTCACTTTCTCAATTAGAACTTTCAAAACATTTTCTTGTATAACCTTTCCATAAAATCTTTCCTTTCAAAATGCAAGAACTTTGCAAAAACTTTTCATTTCATTACATTCGTGAGCTCACTAGAGTATAATGCCTAGCCATTAAGCTCGGCAGTGGGTCATAGTTATTTGGAACCCGATTACATTCCTACCAGTAGTACCACAAAGCGATTAACATTCCATTACTTTTCCTTTCATCTCTTCACCTTCCTGAGGTGAATCATTACCTACCCTCCCAGAGGTCGGTTCGGGTGTGTCGGTCCCCCACCCCCCATTTCCCACTCAYATCTTTCATGGCTAGGTTTTACACCACTTTTTAAAAAATTTTAACATTTTCCTGAGCACGTTACAATTTATAAAATACATTCCCTTTAAAATTTCATTTCCTAAACCATTCACTTTTAAATGTATGAATGGCTCATGCTAGGAATGATGTAGAACACTAACTACATGCTCATGATATGAAATGCCTACGACCGTAATTAACATTTCATTCGACATAATAATGGTACAAGATATGAAACGCGTAAAAACATTACTCACAATTAATAGATCTCACAACACAATCCCATACCACCACCACATAACACACAACACATATATGTCAATGAGAATGAGAGAATTTATTTACATAGAACTCAAATTCAATAACAACAACACATATACCTTAATGAGAATGTGAGAGTGTACTTACCCGGAGTCCTTTACGTTAAAGGTTTCTTATTTAAATCGCAAAGTGAAATCCTTTGACCATTCTCAATGTTAAGGCACTCGAAACAACATATTTGTGATTACAGAAAGAAAGTCAATTTAGTACGACTATCCCAACTTCGACATTTAGGGTTTATTCCAAYAATGTCATTTGCCAATTATTAATCCATACTTAGTTCCCACATTACCAATTATCAYGTCTTTTAAGAGTACAATTTAAACTCCTTCATTCGGGTATTAAACCTAATCTATGGTCTCCCACAATTTTACTATAGTATATAATTTCATAGGTCATAAATTTCAATATTAATTAATAATGTCTTCACCTTTTAAGTCCACAAAGTCCAAGTGTTGCGATAGTGGTATTGGATTCTCKGGCGTGCGCTCTAGCGGGGCGCAAGCAACAGCCCTGGGCGTCTGGGGGCTTGGGGGCCTGGAACTGGGGGCTGGGCGCTCCCAGAACTGGTGAGTAGCCAGCCAAAAGAAACCAGTACCCGCCTACAATAAGCCAGCCTGATTCCGGCAAGGCTTCTAGCGTTCCGGAAAGCCGCGACCAGAACAACATAGCCATCTGCAGTGGAGACCGGCAATAGGATGCGCAAATCTGGCAAACTTCCGGTGAGGCAAGAAGTTCTACCCTGATTTGGTTGAGAAGCAGCAGTGTGGGTGAATGGTGGTGTCACGTAGATCGGGTCGAGCAGAGAAGAAGAAGAAGAAGAAGAAGGTGAAGGCAGATCTGGGAAGTGCGACAGCGGACGGCAGGCGCGTGTTGCTAGCAGCAGTGTGGCAGTGATTTACAGCTCCAACGAGCTCGGGCAGTGGGCAACAGCAATGCAATAGGCAGAGGAATTGATGGCAGATTCGGGAGACTCCAGATCTAGACAATCCTCGATCGGGTGCACTGATCCTCCTAGTTGGACATTCACGAGCCATTGAGTGACACAAAGATGGCATCGCAGAGCTCTCGCCAGGCAGCAATAGGACTAGCGAGTTTCGATTTTGGGCAGCAGACCCTTACGTGGGTGATGAGCAGGTCTAATGGCCTAACCATGCCGCAAGGGAAGATCCAAATCTGTGTGAACAGCTCTGGAATTTCGACGGCGAAGCTGCGTTGGGCAGGAGAAAGAGGAGAGAAGAAGAAACGCAGTGGCTGTCGTTCAGCCTAGCTGTATCGCGAGCATGGTCCTCCAAGCAGCTGGGTCCGATGGCTCGTTGCTGATTTGGGCGGCTAGCACGCGGCGATGATCGGCGGCATCGGTAGAGGGAGAAAGAGATTACGTGTGTGTGGCGGGGAGAATTTTCAGGAATCAGGCAGCGGTTAGGATTGTTTTCTGGGAGTGTGCGGCGGTGGTTAGGGTGGGTTGAAAAAGACTTAGTGTTTTTTAGGTTTTTCTTTTTTTTTTTTAATTTGAGCCCTAACCCAAGTCCTTTGGGCCTTCCTATCCGGAACTAATCCAATCCATTACATTAAATTCTATGGGCTTTTCTTTCAATAAAAATCTGGTTTTTTGAATGAAAAAGATTAAGCCTAACAAGTCGAGCCTCTAACCAACCAAGGGCCGTAATCGGACAAATACGATAATTTCACACTTATTAACGTACAATTAAGACATTAACCACATAGAAAATTATCCAACCCTAATTGGCACACATATTCACAAGATCAAACAAAAATTTATAAAAGTAAATTCTCGGGTATTACGATTACCTACCCTCCCAAAGGGTCGGTATGGGTGCGCCGGTCCCCCATGCCCCATTTCCCACTCACATCTTTCATGGTTAGGTTTTACACCCCTTTTTCAAAAACTTTAACATTTTCCTGAACATGTTACAATTTATAAAATACATTCTCTTTCAAAATTTCACTTCCTAAACCATTCACTTTTTAAATGTATGAATGGCCCATGCCAGGAATCATGTAGAACACTAACTACATGCCCATGACGTGAAATGCATACAACGGTAATTAGCATACCATTCGACAAAATAATGGTACAAGATACGAATCAAGTAAAAACATTCCACACAATCAACACATTTCATCACATAATCCCATACCGCCACCACATAACACGCAATAAAAGAGATAGGCAGGTATAGGGTTTTACTTGCATAGAATCTCATATACAACACATTAATCCACCTAAAGAAATTCAGATACATTCATTCATAAACGTTAATGAAATGTGAGAATTTACTTACATAGAACTTAGATTCAATACACATTCAATTCACCTAAGAGTAATTTAATTATAACCACAACACATATACGTTAATGAGAATGTGAGAATTTACTTACATAGAACTCAGATTCAATACACATTCAATTCACCTACGAGCAATTTAATTATAACAACAACACATATACGTTAATGAGAATGTGAGAATTTACTTACATAGAACTCAGATTCAATACACATTCAATTCACCTAAGAGCAATTTAATTATAACNTTATAACCACAATACATATACGTTAATGAGAATGTGAGAATTTACTTACATGGAACTCAGATTCAATACACATTCAATTCACCTAAGAGCAATTTCATTATAACCACAACACATATACGTTAATGAGAATGTGAGAATTTACTTACTTGTAGTCCTTAGTAAATTTGTTTACTTTCGCTAGCGGAGTGCTTTGGTTGCCCACAACGTTAATGTGCCAGTATCCTAATATTATTATACAAAGAATATTCATCTCAGACTTGTTTAACCAAACACATTAATTTGACACAAGTGTTTACCGTTAATACCTTCACCGTTTTTCTTATGGTGACCTTAACTAATAATTTCTCAAGATAAATTTCCATATCAATAAAAATTGAACTACTAATAGTATAATTTAATTTCATGACTCCTAATTTGTTCTTAAAATAACAATAATAACCGTAATCACAATATACGTTATTTTATCACACAGACCCTAATTTCACCTTAAATTATATTTCAATATATTTCTGAAATTATATCCTCCTTTTTACTTTATCATACTAACTTAAATTTCAATTAAACATATTCCATATTTTTTTCTTAATTATTATTACATAATACAAAACCTAGGCCATTCGGTTAATTTAAATAAAGAAACTAAGGATTCACCTCGAATTACAAACCTTAGGTGTGGTATCGAGTCTAAGATGTAATGGCGTTAATCATGCTCGGAAAAGAAATATGCTCTAGGCGTGCGAACGGCGATCCTGGTCGCGCACGTGCTGCGCGTGAGCTACTAGCTCGAGGGGACAACGTACGGTGCCTAGTCGCCTAGTTCTCAGGTCGCCTGGTTCTCAGGTCGCCTGGGCACCTGGGTGCTTGGGCGTCGGGGCGCCTGGGCKTCCGATCATATACGTTTATGAAAATGTGAGAGTTTACTTACYGGAGTCCTTAACGTTAAAGGTTTCTTATTTAAATCGCGAAGTRAAATCCTTCGACCGTTCTCAATATTAAGGCACTCGAAACAACCTATTTGTTATTACAAAAAGAAAGTCTATTTAATACGACTATCTGACCATTCTCAATGTTAAGGCACTCGAAACAACATATTTGTGATTACAGAAAGAAAGTCAATTTAGTACGACTATCCCAACTTAGATATTTAAGGTTTATTCCGGCAATTTCATTTGTCAATTATTAATCCATACTTAGTTCCCACATTACCAATTATCACGTCTTTTAAGAGTACAATTTAAGCTCCTTAGCTCGGGTATTAAACCTAATCTATGTTCTCCACAATTTTTCTTTAGGATATAATTTCATAGGTCATAAATTTCACTATCAATTATTAATGTGTTCACCTTTTAAGTCACAAGGTCCAAGTGTCTCGGGAGTGGTAATGGGTTCTTGGGCGTGCGCTCAAGCGGCGTGYGCAACAGCCCTGGGCGTCTGGGCATCGGGGGTTTGGGCATCAGGGCATCTGGGCGTTTGGGCATCTGGCGCCTAGGCGCTGGGCACCTGCTGGGTGCCAGTGCCTGGGCACTGGGCGCCTGGTGCTTGCTGGGCGCCGGCTAGTACTCTCAGTTCTGGAAACTGGCAACAACCAGCAAGGGCTCAATTTTTCCAGCAAACTCCAACGACGAGTAGAACAGCAATGGCATCTGTTTGGACTTAGCGGATCTGGTGTGTAACACYCGGAATCTCTCCTTATTTAATTTTATTTGATTTTAAGTGAAGTTGTGTGCCAACTAGGGTTGGACATTTTATATGTGATTAATATTTTGAAATCGCACGTTTAATAGGTACGAAAATATTGTTCATGTCGAATAAGAGTTATCGTTTRTTTAAAGGCTCGACTCGTGGGTCTATTTATTTATTAGTCGGAAGTTGGGCTTTTTATCGAAAGAAAGCCCGTTATATTTAATTTACGAATTTTGGGTTAGATTTGGATGGAAGGTCCGAAGGGTTTAGGTTACGGCCCAAAATATAAATATATAAAAATCAGGAAAATATATAAAAAATAAAAAAGAAAGAAAAGAAAAGAAAAGAAAAAGAAAAAAACCTAAAGAAACCCTTAATCTTCTTCCTCCTGTACACTGCCGCCACCGTTGTCGCCGCCGTTTCCCCTCTGCCTACCCGACACCGCTTATCACGGCCCTTCCTTGCTTCTTCTTCTCTCTTCCCTTCCTCAACTGCCGACGTTGCGCCAACCGTCATTTCTCGCTTGCGCAACTGGAGGAAACATTTTGCTATCTCACCGTCATCGCCTAGATTCATTTGTGCCGGCTTTTTTCCTCCCTCGTGGTCCAATTTGGTCATTCTGTGGGTTCCCCTGCATGGGTAGCCGATCGGATTTGCGTTCCTACAGGCAGAGAGTTCCTATAGGCAGCAACCTTCTCTGGTAGAACTGTAGCCAGGGCAAACTGCTTGGTTGCTGAATTAGAAGGCAAGTAATCAAAAAGAAACGACTGAGGCTTTGGTTACTGGCGAGATGATTTCTAGAGGCGACCCTTTTCTTGTTGATTCCAGCAGCGGCGACATCATAACAGTTGGACCTACAGCGATCGATGATCTGCTTTGCTCTTCGAATCTCTGCATGCTGCTCGCTTCGACCAGAAAGCCTTCACCACTTGAATCGAAGCTCTGCCAAGCAGCCAGCCGATCTGTGCGCATCACCGCTTCAACCCAGTCATTCGCTCGACCATTTGCGCACGTCGCTAGCTGCTCACTGGACAATTTGCGCAAGCTGCCAGCCGCTCGTCTGCTGCCCTTGACCATTTTCTTTGATTATAGACCATCTTTTAACCCAAATGTAAAAGAAATGTATGATTAGTTGATTGGGAAGTGAATACTTGGTGGAACATATGAATTGTTATTGACAACTATGGTTGGATATCTATTACAAAAGAAATAACTGGCTCAAAAAGTGAAAGAAGAAAAAGAGAAAAGAAAGTGAAAATAGAAAAAGTAGAGAAAAAAATGAGAAAAAGGTGATTGCTAGTAGTAGCAATCAAAGAAAAAGTGATCTTATAGAAAGAAAAGCTCATTATGGCTCAAATCTCACTTATAAGTGGCTTTTTAAGTAGATTCATGCATGTTCATTGTTCAAGGTGCTTAAGGGGGATATAGTCACATAAGCTTGAAATAACAACTCATACATGTAATCAAAGAGAATTTCAACCTAATAGATGACATGCAAGCTCAAATCCCACGCAAGCTATTGACGGTTAACCTTGGTGGTGGACGGTGATGGAGACCGAGAAAAGAACTCAACATCAATGAAGAAGGCAGCGATCGGCAGAGGAAAGAGAAGAACTGGCAGTGAGAAGAAGTGGATGGGGATTTAGAGGGGTGCCTACAAAAGAGAAGAAAAGACAGAGTTAGGGTAAAGAGAAAGAAGCAAAAAAAAAAAAAGAAAAGAAATAAGAAAGAAAAGAAAAAGGAAATAAAAAAATAAGAAAGAAAAGCAAAGGAAATAAAAGAAAATAGGAAAGAAAAGAGAAAATAAATAAAAACAAATAAAAAATATTTTTGAAATTTTCAGATTTTTTTAGGAGGAAAAAAATCCTTTTGTTTTTTTTTTCCTTTCTTTTTAAAGAGCAAAATCCATATAGGCATATGGAATTTTGATGATGCTTCTAGATGATGGAAGCCGTCTCGTAAGTAGAATTTTTGAAAATCCATATTGGCATATGATAAGTTCRGTWGACTTTGCAACGGATGGCCATATGGGCATATGGTAGTTTAAGTCTGCTTTTGAATAATCCTACAAACTCCAAATTTTCACCTGCGAAATTTTCCCTCAAAAAATCCAAGGAAGTCAATTATCACTAAATAGGAAAAAATATAAATGAGAAAACAAAACATATGAAAATTATTGGGTTACCTCCTAACAAGTGCCTTTCTTTAATGTCTTTGACTAGACTCCATGGTAGCTCAATCGGAGAAGTACTTGGGCCATCCTAAGCAAAATTTCTTGATAGTAGAAACATTAGTATGCTCAAGAAAAGGTTTAAGTCGGTGACCATTTACCTTGAAAATTTTATGGGTATCCAAACTCCGAATTTCAATCGCATTGTGAGGAGAAATGCTTACGATTTTGAAGGGTCCCATCCAACAACATTTAAGCTTACTAGGCATGAATTCAATCGAGAATTGAAAAGTAGCACCTTCTGACCAATTTGAAAATGTTTTGTGCTGCAAGAGTTGGCCATGAATAATTTTGGTGCATTCCTTTTAGATTCTTGCATTATCATAAGATTCCAACAAAATCTCCTCAAGTTCATGGAGTTCTAGCTAGTGCTTCGACTGCCTTTCTAGACTCTATCGATGGTATGCATTGTAGCTCCGGTTAGCACACAGTATAGCAACAGTTGAGTTGGCTTAGTAGCAAAGTTGGTCGTAGGGTTACGGTCTTCTTGTTATTATTTTACGAAACTAAATCAGCTCTTTTTGGTCTCATATTCCTTGCTTTTCCTGCTTCTTTAGCATCCATATTTCATTGTTTTATTGCCCAAAAAGCATGATGCTTAATCTCAACAGGTAAATGACACAACTTACAAAAAACCAATATGTAGGGTGACATCTCAACTGGGGTCTTGTAAGCTGTTTGGTACCCAAAGAGCATCATCCAATACTCCATTCCTTGCGGTTTGAGTTGTCTTTTTTCTCAAAGATACTCTTGGCTTTTCGATTAGAGACCTCTACTTGGCTATTCTATTGGGGATGATCGGCTATGGCAACTTTGTGGTGTATTCCATACTTTCTGATCAATGCCTCCATTGTGCGGTTACAAAAATGTTTGCCTTGGTCACTTGTAATTGCTCAAGATACTCGAAAACTACCAAAGATGTTAGATTTAAGGAAACCTACAACTGTTACCTTAACATTATTAGTACAAGTAGCTGTTACTTCTACTTATTTAGAAACATAATCAACAGCAAGCAAGATATATAACAAACAAAAAGTGGCAGGAAAAGGTCCCATAACGTCCATACCACCCAAACATAAAAATTTTTGCAAATAAGGATGAGAGCTTTGGGGCATCTCATTCCGAACGTACAAATTACCAACCATTGACATTTTTCACAACTCTTGCAAAAAAGGTATGCATCTTTAAACAATGTATGCTAGTAAAATCCAGAGTCTAACACTTTATTCTCTTGGAACAAAATGATCATCACATGCACAATCATGACAATGACTAAGGATGGTTTGAATTTCATTATGAGGCACACATCTACGAATTACTTTGTTCTGCTCCTATTTTTCACAGTTAAGGTTCATCCCAAATAAAGTATCTAGAATCACTCTGAAGTTTATTTCATGGGGCATGACTTAAAGTAGGTGGAAAGATTCCAGAGACTAAGAAATTTACCATGTCCGTGAATCATGGCTCATCGCCTTCATTACCTTGTAAGGCTAGTAAATATTCATCCAGAAACGTCTCAAAGATAGTTAAGGGGTCTTCCTCACGTATCAAACAACTTAATTGATCAACAACCCCATTCTCAATGCCTTTGAGGTCTTTGATTTCCCAATCAAATTCTTGGAGTATGAGGATCCACATGATGTAGGTTTGGACTCTTTTTTTTCCAAGAGAAACTTGAGGGCTACATTGTCAGAATAAACAATTATTTTAGACCCTAGTAAATATGAACAAAATTTCTCAAATACAAAAAAAAATAGCTAAAAGCTCTTTCTCAATTGTTGTGTAATTGCATTGAGCTGGATTTAAGGTCCTTGAGGCATAATAAATAACATGASTATTTTTCTCAAGTTTTTGCCCCAAGATTGCCGCAACTGCATAGTCTTTTGCATCACACGTGAGCTCAAAAGGAAGATTGAATGATGGGGGCAGAGGTGAGTTTCGACTTCAAAATATCAAACACGTTTTCGCAATCATCTCCAAACTGGAAACGAACATCTTGTTGGAGTAGCCGTGTCAATGGTTGGGCTACTTTGGAGAAGTCTTTGATGAAATGCTTGTAAAACCCTAGTAAAGTATGACATTTGAGCAATTAAATCAGCATTCGACTTATCTACTTCCACAGTTCTAGTTGATACCACTTATCCTTTCCTTGACCATAAAATGATATTTTTCATAGTTAACTACAAGATTAGTGTCAATGGAACGCTTCAAAACCTTAGATGAATTATCTAAACTTGATTGCAATAATCATCATAAACTATAAAATCATCCATAAAAATATCAATGCAATTCTCAAGCAAGTCAGAAAACAAACTCATTATGCATCTTTGAAACGTGCCAAGTGCATTACATAAATTCATCATAGGAACCAACTCATTCCTCTCACTTTTAAACAATTGGAAACCACTTTATTTAGGCACAACATGCACGGAACTTACCCATTGAATATCTAATATAGGATATATGATTCCTCATTCTAGCAATTTCAAAATCTCTTTCATCACTACCTCTTTCATGGCTGGGTTGAGTTTTCTCTAGGGATCTCACTGGTTTAGATTCAGGCTCCAATAATAWCCTATGCATGCAAATGGAAGGACTTACCACTTTAATATCAGCTAAAGTCCATCTAATCACCATCTTGTGTTCCTTAAGCATCCTCACAAGGTTTTCCTTTTGGATTTGGGTAAGATCTTTCGCAATAATGATTGCAATGTTTCACTCTCTCCCAAATGGACATGTTTGAGATACTTAGGAAGAGGTTTAAGCTCTAGCTTGGTAGCCTACAGATTCTTCATTAGTGGTAGATAATGGCAATTGAGGATCCACTAACCTTGGGTGTACTTCGCTTGAGGAGTAGAGTGTCATGATAGTATCTCTTAGTTCATCTTTCTCCTCTTGACAAGAATCATCATCARTTAAGCTTTTCATCAATACCAACTTTAGTTCATTATCTGCCAAAATTTACTCTACATATGTCTCAAAACAAGAGTCAATAGCAGTAACATGATAAACAACATCAAAATCATTTGGATATTTCATGGCATCAAAGATGTTAAAAGTAACAAACTCACTATCAAACTCTAAGGTTAAAGTATTCAAATCTACATCAATTTTAGTTTTTGTTATTTTCATGAAAAGTCTGCCTAAAAGAATAGGAGAGGAAGAACAAGAGCATACATTATCCATGTTAATAATGTAAAAATCAGCAGAAAAAATTAGCTCATTCACCTTAACTAGAACATCMTCAACCATGCCCTTGGGTTAAGAATTAGACCTATCAACCAATCAAATAATYACCTTAGTGTCCTTAAGAGGTCATAGATTCAGTTTCTTATAAACAAATAATGGCATGACATTAATAGAGATGGGATACATTTCCTATAATGCATTGGATGGTGATACATTCTCCCCAACAAAAATCTTCTCATCATTTTTCCGCCTCATCTTCTTGGTGCATAAATCCTTAAGGAACTTGATATATCTAAGAATTTGGCGAATGACATCAATGAGAGGGATATTAACTTCCACCTTGCAGAAGGTATCCAAAATTTCCTTCTCCTCAACTGCTTTCTTTGATTTTGCTAATCTATCAAGAAAATGAGGAATTAGTACCTCAGGTGTAAGAGAATCCTTACTTACCTTTATGAAGACATCCTTAATTGGCTCAACATTTTGTTCACCTCCTTTTTTGGTGGATCATCTTGCAACTCCTTTCCATTCCTTAAGATCATAGCACTCACATTCTCTCTTAGGTAAATCACCATTTGTTAAGGTAACTTTTCTTGGTTGCTCTCAAGCTTTTGTATGGCAGTTGCCCTTTGTGACATTTGGCTTTCCAAATTGTGATATTTGCTTATGTTTATCTTCGAAATTTCAAATTTTCCTGTTGAAAAGTCTCARCATGTTTAGCCATTTTGTCAAGGATATCTTCAAAAGATTTACCTAACTTTTCATTTTGCTGAGTAGGAGGAAGTAATGATCTTGCTTGAGAAGGTTGTTGATGACCTTGACTTCTATCCCTTGTATATGAAATTGGGATGATCTCTCCACCTTGGATTGTATGTAGTTTGAATATGGGTCATAATTCCTTTGGAGTTGACTAGAAAATCCTCCCACACCATTTACTTGTTCACTGGGGCCTTTATAAAGTGTAGAGCATTGATCCGTTGAGTACCCATTATGTGCACAAATTCCACAAGCCTTCACCTCAAGATGTTTTCCTAAAAATGGTCCTTCTACCAAAGTGGTTAGTTTTGCCATTTGTTGCTCAAGTGAGGACATACTTATCTCTTGTAGACATCGTGTCTCATTCCAAACTTTGAGCATTGGCAGCCATGTTAGAGATGAGATTTCTTGCCTCTTCGGGTGCTTCGTTCACCAAGGCTCCTCTATTGGCTGCATCAATCATGTTCCTGTTCAGAAAAGAAAGTTCTTCATAGAAATATTGCAATAACAATTTTTCACGTATCGGATGTTGTGGATAACCCCAAGATTAATAACTATCCTAACCCGAGAATGTTACCAATTGCCCCTTATATAGATTGCGGAAACTAGGGAAAATAATTTTGAACTTTAAATAGAAAGAGGTTTGCAAATATTTTGGCAAAGTCTCCCCTATAATATTTATATACCAAACCTATACACAACTAGAAAACTCAACACTCAACCATCACAAATACTCTACATCATAAACTAAAATAATTTCAATCCCCAACAACTCCACTCGCCAACAAAATGTACTCATTTAGTTACAACCTAGAAAAAAACTTTAGATAATAAATCAATAAATAAATATCCCCATTACTTAATAAAATTTAATTAACACAAGAAAAAACTTGGGTATCAAAGCTCACTTCCAAGCAATCCTCGCATACCCTCTGGCTAATCATCACCTGAAATATAAAATGAGGGGAAAGGGGTGAGCTATAAAGCTTAATAAGTAAACCGCATGCATTATCAATTATGTAGTTCGTAAATCATTTCGTCTAAATTTTTTGAAGGTTTTCATTTCTAACGTGAGCTCATTTGGTGTATCACCTAGCCATTAAGCCCTGCAGTGGTTAATTATTATTTGAAACCAGATAAATTTTCTAACGATAGCACCGCCAAGCGGTTATCATTTCATTGACATTTACTTTCACCTTCAACTCGCAAGATGTGAACTTTACTTCCATTTCCACCCTATAAAGAGGATTAGGTTGGGTGCGCCTATCCCCTGCACCCCATTTCCCACTCACACCTTTCATGGCTTAGGCTTACACCCTTATTCTTTTTCCCCAACATTTGGAAATCATTCAACATTAAAAATTACATTTTTCCAAACATCATTCTTTAAAACATTTGCCTTCTTGGATACATGACTAAGCCACATAACAGAAAATGGTGCAAAATAAGGTTAAATTATGTGCTCATGAACGTAGACAACACAAACTCTGAATTTAAAGTTCTAACATGTCAACAAGTAGTCCTCTTCATACTTTAAAGAACACATAAACTCACATTACATTTATAATAGAWGTTCTTTATTTGAATAAAAGGACGGGAATTTACTTATATGGAATCCTTAATAAATATAGTTTACTTTAAATCGCAAGCAGAGTGCCTTGTTTGCCCACAATGTTAATGTGCCAAATAATATCCTAATTTCATTGCAAAAAGGATATTCATAAGAACCTTGCTAAACCTTTCCCAATACTACATAATCCAAGAATTGCCAAAAACAAAATAGTGCCCAAACTAAAAGAAGACAGTAAGATAAACAACCTCATTGGCATGGACTTTGTCAAGCCCAAAAATGTTAATTTTCTTCTCATAATTTCTTATTTTCAGAATATTGTTAAAATTGAATAATTGTGTTTCTTTTCCAGCAACTTAAATAATTTACTAATTTTTATATCTGACTCTTCAACTGATCAATCTATTAACTTATTCTAACTTAGTGATTAAGCTAGCTAATGATAAACAAAGGAAGGCTATATTTTTAGACAGTATATGCATCAGTTCCAAAAAGGTACCTAGTTTTTTCAGATTTTTCCCTTAAGGTCTAGGAGATAAGGATGACTACGGACAGCTATCGCCAGTCCTCACTCTCCTATTTAGTCATTGCATTAGTTATTACATCCCACCATGGGAGACCAAATTGTAAAAGATCACATGCTAAGAGATATCATAAACCATTATATTATGTCATAAATAATTACAACTGATTCTAATATTTGGAATCCCATAAAGATCTATGATCCAATGGCATCCAAATACTTTAATGGCCAGAACCATAAGAAGAAAATAATATCTAGCAACCCATGGAACCACTCAAGAAAAACGTGCTTAGACCAATCCATAACTATAGAGGCATATTGTGTTTGCATTTCAGTACTTCGTTTGTTCAAGTTCACAAAGACCAAATAAAAAAACTCTAAAGCACTAATGAGGTAAAAAGACCGACCAAATGCCAATTTTATCCTCCGAGTAAAAAAAATAGCATCTTGCATAGATGTTTTATTTGAAATAACACAACATAACAAATCTAGTTAGAATAATTATGATCATAGTCCTAATGTCGTCATTCGCAACTCATAATTCTAGAAAATTAACAAATGTCAATCACCAAATTAAATGGCACAAGAAAAAAAAAACAAATAACTTACCCCAACAAAACTAAAAACGTACTTCTTTATCTTCCTTTTCTCACCCCAAGCCAAGTTGTAGCTACCTTTTTCTTTTCTTCTTCCCTCTCTCACTCTCTTAAATTCCAGATGCCAGAGTGTGCGTCTCCCTCTCTCTTCTCTCGCACAAGTTCTTTCCCTCTTCTCCTTCTTCTTTTTTGTTTTCTTTTGTTCTCTCTCTATCTTTTTCTTTCTTCAGCTCTTTCGCCCCTCTCTCTCTCTCTCTCTCTCAGAAGTCAAGAATTGTGGCTTGATTCCTTTCCTTCCTTTCCTTAATTTCTCATTTTTTCTCAAATTCTTCTCTCCCTCTCTCTCAGACACAACAAAGCCCCAAAATGGCGGCTATCCTTTCTTTGTCTTTGATGAGAAGCTTCATCTAAGGCTTAATTGATGAGATTATGGTACTTTGGACCTTTAAATTTCATATACAAATTATTAACCAAAGGTTATGCTAATTTGCAACTTGATTTAATTTAAAATATTATCAAATCATTTTAATCAATGTTTATTTTAGATTTAAAATAAATTAGATCCAATAGTTCATGATAAATGATAAACAGACTGTTACTCCAATTTCTTCTTTCTTCATTGTCTTCTCTTTCTTTCTCTCTCTCTTTGGGAGTCAAAAATGGTGGCTATCCTTTCTTTCTTTCCTTTTATCCTCCTCTCCTTTCCTTAGCCTGCTCCCCTTTYGATTTCAGCYGCACCAAGTCAAGAATGGTGGCTGAAATTTGAGGGTTTTTGGCTGCTCTCTCTCTTTTGTTTTTCTTTAAAACTTTGGGCCATTTTTGGGTAGAATTGATTTGGGCCATTTTAACACCTTAACCATCTAAGTGCAATTAAATTAAAGTTTATAGGTTTCCTTTAGGCCAAGAGTAAACAAAAAATAAGGCTTTAGGTTTTGGATAAAAAGAGAATGGACTCTAATGGACTAAACCTAAATTAATTAACTAAGTAGATAAAAACTCTAATTAAATTAAAATGATAGAATTTCACATTTAATTAAACAAACTCAAACAATAATGCAACAAATAAATAATAAATAAGAAAAATTAACTATTGACTTTCTAATTGGCACATCGAACCTTATGGCCTCCAAGTCCTTCTGCTGTAAAATAACTAAAATACTAATAATCATGAGAAGAGATTACTTAGTGGATTATAATATAAATTATATATTATATAAAATTCTAAAAAAATGGGAAATTATCTTGGGTTTACAGTTTAAACCTCTAAAATATTTATGCAAGGATTCCCTATGAGATTGCCTCATACCACAGATTTATTTCCTAATATTCGAAGTCCTAAAAGCTGGAAAATATTTTTCCAAAAACTGCTTTTGTAAAGTATCCCAACCATCTATTGCACCCAAAGGTAAGTAAAGCAATCAATCTTTAGCCTTATCAGCTAAAGAGAATGGAAAAGCAGTTAGATTTGATCCTCAGTCATCCCTTGAGGTTGCATGGTAGAGAAAAATACATAAAGTTCCTTAAGATGATTGTCCAAATCTTCACCTGCAAGCCATGAAATTTAGGAAGTAAATGAATTAAACTAGATTTTAATTCAATATTAGTTGTAGTGGCAAGAACATTGATGCAAAGAGGTTGTTGGTTGATGTCTGGAGTGGCCCATTCTCGTAGAGTCGGTTCGGCTACCATGATTTCCTGAGTAAGAACCACTTCTTAATTAGTATCCTCTCCTTGGAGCTCAACTTCAGAATTCGATGAATTTTTAGGCACTTCTTCCTTAGAGGTTGAAGCAGCTACTTGTCTTGCCTCCAATGTTGCTAGTTTTCATAAGCGATTCGAATTCTTTTTGTATCGTAAAGTAAGTCAACTTTGCAAGAAGAACGAAGCAACATATACCRGTGAAAAGCATCAGAGAGAGAAATAATAATCGAAATAAATAACTACTTCRAACCGTATCTCTGAGAACGAGTCCAAAACTTGGTGTGTTATTAAACTACTAAAAATAAATAACCTACTCAYAAAAGATAAAAATAGTATAGTAGAGTAAGGTTGTTTCCTCAGGGAATAGGTGAGTAAATTTCTTTCAATTAAAACATGAAAAAATGGGGGAAGTTTGGAAGAGATTACTAAACTAACAATTATTCTAAAGCGAACAGATCACAGAAGTATCAAGAAACAGCAAATAAGATGTTGAAAACAATATATGGGGAAGATTCGGTTAGAGTTCCTATTTCCACCTTGATTTTATTTAATTGATCACAGATGCAAGGATAGCTTAATTAGTAAACTGGTTATAGTTGTCTGGAACGCTCGAAAACAACCAATCTCTCCTTAAGTGTCGGTAATTAAAAGAACGCCTTATTAATTACTCCATAATCAATAGATAACCGCAGAGATAGCTTGTAAAATTTAATATATCAACAACATTAAGAACTAGAGAGACCTAATTCATACTAAAATACTTAGACGTTGATTTGTTTTAGATTGGATTACTCACTCCCATGACAAGCATAAACTCATCAATTTACCACTAACTTAAACCTAACAAATAATTACTGATTTGAAGGTTGAATTGGCTGCAAAGTAAAGAGTGTAATCAAGTAACGAGCTCAAATTACCAACTAAACTGAATATCTAAACTTATCGGAAAAATAGAGAGTAAATAAATACTTAGAATAATCAAGATGATAAATAATTAGATCTCACGATTTTCTTGAATCCAAGCTTTCTATGACTGTAATATTGGACTGTATGTTATTTAATTTTAGGTATATTGTATTTTTTGAGATAGTAACTATTGAGAGACAAGCGACGGCTCGTATGACCCAAATCATACCTAGGGGTTGGCAGGGATATACACAATGTGTTATTTTATTAGTTGTATAAGTTTAATATTAATGATGTATTAAACATTGAAACGTTTTTGAAAATACCGAATGATATATGGACTATGGCATGGTGCTTCTTTGAATATATTTATTTAAACAGATTGTGATRTGATAGATTTATGCTTATTATTMAGAGATTTTGAGGGATTTTTAGGAGTTCTTATAGACTTTTAATTTTTAATTACTTTTTTAAAAAATTCGGTGGACTGGCCTGCCTAACCCGAACCAGCTTGGTTTGGATTGGGTCATGAGTTTCCAAGCCCGTCCTTGCCTAGGCCCATTTTGACAACTCCAAGTACATACCATCGCTATGTCTTTCACTATTCATTAGGCTTAGCCCAGTAAATGGCCCAGAACTTGATCATTTTTTTTAAATATCTATAAATTTTAATATTGTAAATATTTTAGAAACAAATTCCTATCTTTAACCTATGAGTAGGCTAAGTTGATGAAATTTTAGCTCGCTATCAATTAATTAATTAATTAATTAATTAATTATTTTGTCATTTCATTTCGAAAAAGAAAATATTGTAAGAAATGATAATGCCTGATTACAAAATGAAATAGAGAACTATACTGCGTATGAGAATATTAAGAAGAAGTATATTAGTATACTCCAAAATTATGTTGTTTACTTTTATTAGAAGAAGATTTACAAAGGATTGTTTTTGCCTATTGTATGTGTGTACCACCATACATATAAAGTACTCCGCCTCCACTTGCCTTTACTTTTATTCATTTCCTATCCTAAGAAGATCACCAACTCCATGTGTTCATCTAATGTAACTTGAGCAATGCTTGTCATGGAGTCTTCTGAGGAAGATTCGAGAAACTCACTCACTTTCTTGAGCATATCGTCATTGCTTAGCTTTCCAAAATCACAATAGGGAGATTGAATGATTTGAACGTCTCCCATATGAGAGTCTTTGATAAGATTGTTGTAAGATTCAGCTAAAAAATCCTCAACATCCTATTTATTCTCTCCTCCATAAAGTATTAAGAATGTTTAGGAGGTTACTGTATGCTTCGACCAAAAACTCTTCAATTATCTCTGTCTCTAACATGTCCTCATATTCGATATGGGAGATCTTTGCCTTCTTTAGTTGTGGCGTACCTTGGGACTTCTACTTTTCCTCTTCTAGAATGGCATTGTAGAACTAGGAAGATTCCTGCAACAAAGCTTTTTAACCGACCATGCATGAAGAATTACTTGATTATGTTCATCAAACAGGAGATTCTTTTGATTTTAAAGTAATTCTTTTTTCCTTCTTTCTTTCTGTGTTTTGCATTTACTGGGTTTTCATTTTCCAATTTCTTTAATTGTCTGTGTTGTAATGACAATTTTTTGAGTCGTTTGGGCCGATGAATGAGAAAGATGGCATCTGACAGAACATGTGCTAGCTCTAAATCTTGTATCTTTTACCTCCCAAAAATATGCATGTAAGAAATAGTAAAATTTTACATTTTATTGCTCTCCTTAACTTTAATTCTGAAGTAAATTTCCTTTTATTTCATTCAAATAAACTTCATCTTTTCATGTTTCATTCTTTGATTGGCCATCCAAATAATTGGAGCCACTGAATGAGACAGTGGCATCCTGCAGAACCATGTGCTAGAGCCAAATCCCGTATATTTCAGAGCCCTAGAAAATATTCATGTTAGAAAGACTAGAGTCGAACCTTTTTATTCTCTCTTAACTTTAATTCTGAAGTAAATTTCTTTCCTTTCATGCAAATAACTTTATCAATCTTTTTCATATTTCATTCTTTGATTGGAAATATTTCAAATCAGTTAGTAGACAAGAACAATGTTCTGACACCAATTACAGTGTCGTTTAGACATCCCAAAAATAATGTACGAGATCATGAAGTATTTAACTTAAATGTGACAATATTTCTATGTAGGAGAGAGATCAATTTTGGATTTATGTTTACAGGATACTAAAACTATATTAGCTATTACATGCTACTGCATTTACTTAGTTGATAATGGTCATAGAAACCACAAATAGATGGAAAAAAGAAGAAGTACATAGTGGTTAAAGAGACATATTGGAACTTTAAACTTATTCCAATTAGTGAAAAACCGGTCATGACCTATGGTTTAATCCATAGTTCCAGTTGATTTTCCGTCTTACCTCATAATGGATTAAATAGTAGGTCATTACTGGATTTTTATATTGTAAGTATACAAGATTTAGCATAACCAAGAAAAACACAAGTGGCAACATTTACACACAATTTAGACTTTTTAGGGTCAGACAACTTCACATATTGCAAGCATACCCAAATTCTCAAGTATTTCAAGTTTGGCTTATACCCTTTCCATAACTCAAATGAAACTATTTTGGTGCTTTTATGTGGCACTCAATTCAAGACATGACATATAGTTAAAATGGCTTTACCCCATAAATGCGAAGGTGCACAAGATTCATCATCATCGCATTTGTTAAATCAATGAATGTCCTATTTTTCCTTTTAGACATACTATTAGATTGAGAGGAATATGGTGATCTAGTTTCATGAATAATTCCCAAAGATTGAACATATAAATTGAATTCTAGAGATTCATATCCATTGCCTCTATCACTTCTAATTCTTTTAATCTTTCTACCAAACTATTTTTCTACTTATGAGAAAAACAACTTAAAAGTATCAAAATCGTCACTTTTATTCTTAAGAAAATATATATATGTAAACTTAGAGAAATCATTAACAAATGTAATAAAATATCTACTCCTCCTATTGTCAAAAGTCCTCCAAATTAACATATGATTTTATATATCAAGYCAAACAATTCAGTTTGTCATTTTACACTTTTATGAGGCCCCTTGGTGACTTTTGTTTTACTACAAATTTCAAAATTTTCTAAATTCTTGTTTAATTTAGGAATTAAATCTAATTAGTCATCATGCCAACATATTTAGAATTACTATGACACAAAAATGCATACTAAGTATCGACACAAGATAACATATAAACAGAAGAAATATCAACTTTATTCATATCAATGTTTAACTTAAATATTCCATCACTAACATAATCCTTGCCTACAAAAAACTCCATTCTTAGAAATAATATATTGGTCAAGCACAACAATCCTCTTGAAACCACCCTTGTTGAAAATTTGACACAAGGTTCTTCATAATGGAAAGTGTGTACATCACATCTTTCAAAATTAGTATTCTTCCTGAGGTAAAATTTAATTCAACCTTGCCACTCTTTAGAGCTTGAATGGTATGTGAATCACCAAGCATCAAAGTCAGATTCTTCATAGGGAGTATACTTCTGAAACCAATTCTTGTCATAACATCATGTCTATATGCACCAGAATTTGCTCAGCATCCATCACGATTCCAACCATGAAAACAAATGGCTCGTTGGTAACGTTTACTTTATGTTGAGGATATGTTTCCATAATTGACAAATTCGGACAATATACCCACCCTTGCCAATGATATCACAAACACTTCATGGTTAAATGTGGAATTTAAATTAGTATGAGGAATATGTTTTTAGAAATAAATTGTGATTGTGTTTATTATTGTTATTTTTAAGAAAGGTTGAGAGTCATGGAAATTAATTTCTACCTTTTGGTGATTTTATTGTTTTCAACGTGAAAATTGAAGTCCGRAGTTAAAATAACGCTCGTATGAGACATGATGATGTATTAATGGTGAACAAATATGTTAAAATTTGATTAAACAAATTTCAGATATTTATTCTTTTTGTAATAAAAATTAGGATATTTTCTAGCACATTGATGTTATGGGCGACTAAGGTACTCCGCTACTGATTGAAAGAAAAACTAAATTTCATTAAGGACTTCATGTAACTAAATTCCCACATTCTCTTTAATTGTATTACATATATATTGTGGTTATAACTAAATTACTTTTATGTGATATGATTTATGGTTTTATTCAAGTATGTGAATTTTATTACTTGATGACATGTTGGAAGGTTTAAGTTCAGAGTTCATGTGGTCCATGATCATGAGCATGTAATTGCAGTAGTTTRCACAATTCACTAGTATGGGCATATTCATGCATCTAAGGAAGTAACTGCTTAAATAATTTTGGAAAAGCAAATGTTTGAGGAATGAAGTTTCGAAAAATGTGACTTTTATGTTGAATGATTTTCAAACGTTAAAGATTTGAAAAGAAGTGTAAAACCTAGACCATGAAAGGTGCGAGTGGGAAATAGGCATGGGGATCATGCACCCAACCTAACCCTCTTGTAGGGTGGGAATTCATGTATTATTCGCCTCTTATGGGGTGATGTTAAGTAAAAGATTATGTTATGTTAGCCGCTTTGTGGTTTTACCGGTAGAATGTGACGAGGTTCCAAATAAAAATTGCCTGCTGCAGAACTTAATAGCTAAGTGATACATCAAGTGAGCTCATGATTTGAAATTAAAGCTTTTGGGAAAATTTTGATGAAATGGATATGTTTGGAAAGTTTTATCGAGGAAGTGAAATTTTGAAAATTCATGACATATAGTGCATGATATATGCATTCATGCATGGGATTTGCTTACTGAGCTTTATAGCTCATTCCACTTTCCTCATTCTACATTTCAAGTGGTGATTAGCCAGATGGTGTGTGGAGATCGCTTACATGTAGGCTTGATACTCGAGTGTTTTTTATTTTAATAAATTTTCTTGAATAATGGAACTGGTTGAATAGACCAACTTTTATGCATTTGTTTGTTTATTTTATTGATTTATTTATTTGTTCATTTATTCCTTCGAGGTTTTCGTTAAATTTCAAATATGAGTATTTAGTGGTAAATAACATTTTGGGACGGAAATTATTTCAATATGAGTATTTTTTGGCAAATAATATTGTTGGAATTTAAAGTTATTTATATATGAAGTATTGAAATGTTTTCTATGGAATTTTTTGATTGGATATTGGGGGAAATGTTGATATTACAGAAGAAACTCTGCTGAAATTTTTRCAAAC
This sequence comes from Rhazya stricta, assembly GCA_001752375.1. Classification (NCBI taxonomy): domain Eukaryota; kingdom Viridiplantae; phylum Streptophyta; class Magnoliopsida; order Gentianales; family Apocynaceae; genus Rhazya; species Rhazya stricta. Next base: position 228,641 of record MEJB01000064.1, read on the forward strand.
CCCTTTGTATTACAATATCCAAAATTTTTATTTTTTCAATTTCTAAAATCTAGGCAAGGGTAAATTGGTAACATTTCCGAGTTAGGATAGTTTCTAATTTGGGGATGTTACAGTTTACCYTAGTAAAGTTCCCATTTGTATATTGTGTGACTTCAACATCGTGTCCTCTTGCTCCTTCTTAACTCGAATATAGGTAATAAAATGCTCTAATGTGATATCTTTTTGCTTGTGGGAAAGAGTTCTCTGAAACTCATTCCAAGAAGATGGCAATTTCTCTATAATTCCCAGCATGATCAAATTGTCATCAAATTTCACTCCTTCTAATCTCATTTCATGTCCTATCACCTGAAAGTCTCCACATGTTGTTGGTACTCCTATTCCGTCATGCTTTCAGTATTCTTTTTGTTTGGATTCTTCTCAGTTTGGACATAGGACATATTGAGAAGATTGATATAGAAGATCATCTTCCCTTTCCATCTCTTGAAATGGAAACCATGAAATTTGAAGGGCTTATCGAGGTCTCTAACTTTAGTAGCAGGCTTGTCTTCAGTAGTCTCCATATTGGATCTCCTTAAGATTGCTATAGAAGTAATAGATAATTGAATGAAGAATATTCATACTACAAGGTTGAGGTGCAAATATCTCGCTCTCTTTAAAGAGATTCAAGCCATCTACAGTCTTAATGTCTTTAAGAGCCGATGTAGTAGAGAATAACCCTTGCACGCCTCCACCATGATACAACAGTCACAACAATTGTTGTTTAACTTTAATAATTCAGCATAAATTGTTATAGCCCAGGCTCCACCAAAGAACACATTTCTAAAGCTATCTTTTTACTCTCAATGTATTCTAACAATGATAACGTGTAACCTTATAACAAGATCATGGTATAAGGTATTTAGACAATGAAACACTAAGGACATGACCTTAGAATCAAGTAGATATAATGTTACAATCAAATAAATATGGCCTTATAATCTAATGAATATGACTTTCAATCTTAGTTCATCTATTTTGATAATGTTTAAGAGTGAAACTTGAACATACAAAGTACTTAAAATGTAACAAGCTAATGTATATTCATTTACATACATCAATATTAAAAATGCATTTACAACAAATAACAAGTAGGATGGGATTTAAACTCCTTAACTAAATCACTAATAATGGCTCTCTGCATAAGTTTTGTTTAATTTGAATATTAAACTTATTATACAAAAATAAGAAAGTTGGGGGATTGTTGTAAATAATAAGGTGCAGTTTGGATGCATAAATAAAGTTGATAAAACAATTTATTTGTATCTTGTGTTGTGATTCTCAACTATTGGATAAAAAAATGTTCTTCCAAAGAACAAGAAGCTTTCCAAGAAAGAACCATGCAAAGCTGCAACTACATACTTACCAAAGTAATGGATATCAGTCAGTGTATATAATAAGGCACCTGCATGAAGGGACTTTTTCATCGTATTTTTGTAATCTACTAGTGATCAAGTCTTGATGTTCTACAAATAGGAGATGTTTTCATGTTGAAAGATTATTATTTTTTTTAACATAAATACAATATTCAACTTTTTGCCTCAAACTATCAAAGATCAAAATCAAGTTTTATAATTATCCTTAGTTTCAATTCAAGTTCAAGTTGCTTGATTTGGATTTGAAATTCATACGTTTGATAACTCCAACAAAATATTTGTTTGTATTGGCTTCAAACACTTATTCCAGTGACGACAAACATCGTTTGAGAACAATAATATAATAGTTCTGTTCAATCGAAGTTGACTAGTACTTTTCATTTCCCATTATGTTTCACTACATGATTGGTTTAATGCTGATGTACTAATGTAACAAAATATTTAGAAAGAAGGAAAAGCTGAACCCGGAACAATTTCATTCGTGCAATATCTTTTGCTTGAATGATGAGTAATATATGACAAAGACTAAATTTAATAGAAATAAAATAGAATAAAAAAGAACCAAGTGCAATTGTGTTTCCAGTAACTCTAGGCATTTGCAGGCACTTAAAGTGATCTATAGCAGATCCTGCTTGCTGCACGGACAATATCATCAACCTGTTTCGGAATTGATTTAAATTGTCAATTGTATCAAAAAGAGAAGAAACAACGTTCAAGCTGGTGCTTCAAAAGTTTATATATATATATATACTCTCATAGTTATGGCTACTGCTGCTTCAAAATGAATTTTTCTGTATAAATATGCATATGAAACTAAAAGTTACCATTGTTAAAGATTTTGAAGTTCTAAGTGAAAAAGGTTTCCCTTTACCACCTGAATACTTGAAATGTTTGTTGGTTGCTAACTATTTCTACACTTGAAATAGTAAGTGGAAAAGAGTTACAAACCTGCGGAACTGACATTCTCTCCAGATTTGCTGCATAAGGTGTCGGAATATCAGCTCCAGCAATTCTTTGGATTGGCGCATCAAGATACTCAAATATATCCTCAACAACAGATGCACTGATGCAATAAACAAGCAATAAAGTAAGTAAAAGTAGGAGAGAAGAGAGAAAGAAGAGTTTGGTTGTGTAAAAAGGCGAAACCATATCTCAGCACCAACACCATGTTGAGGAAGCCCTTCTTCAACTGTTACAAGTCTGTTGGTTTTCATGACAGAAGCGTTGATTGTGGCTCTATCAAGCGGCCGGATGGAACGCAAATTTATGACCTAACAATTGGAAGAACTGATTAAGTAAGCAACGCATCGAAAATTATAGAAACAAAAAGAAAAACGTAGAGTACTTTAGATTACCTCAACGCTGATCCCTTCCTTATCTAGAATCTCCGCAGCCTACGCATATATGTCTTATCAATAGTACATGAGAAAATAGTCCAATATGGATTCTAGAAACAACTTAATTTCTAGATGTGAAGGAACATAGAAGAGATTATCAAACCTTAAGAGCGTAGCCAACCATTTTTGCGAAAGCAGTAATGGTGACATCTTTTCCCTCACGTTCTATCTGCCAATGAATCATGAAAATTAAGAAATGATGATTGTATTGCCACAAGTAACAAATGCAAAACTTATGGAAGAAGGACCTTAGCTTTCCCAATTGGAAGACAAAAGCTAGAATCGAGAGCCTCAGCTGAAACAGGAAAAGAATGACCATACCTGTAGCGTATATACGAGGATGAACCTTAAATCCCCATAAACTAAGGTTAAAAGAAAAGAAACAAAGAGTAGGCTTACAACAATTCATTTTCAAGGAAAACAACAGGATCTGGGTCCCGTATTGCGGCTTTAAGTAGGCCCCGAGCATCTTCCGATGAGTATGGGGCTAGAACTTTCAATCCCGGACATGAACCATACCAGGCTGCAAAACACTGTGACAAAGACAGCATCAAATTGGTCAGAAGAAAAGGAAAATGAAATAACTGAACACCTCAATCAATGTCTTACATGAGAATGTTGGGCACCAACTCCAGACGCAACTCCATTGGGACCTCTAAAGACAATGGGAACAGAGATCTGACCAGCTGACATATAGTTTGATTTTGCAGCAGAGTTAACGATGTGGTCAATTGCCTGCACAATTCCATCATGCTTATTCTACAAACAAAGGAATGTAATAATACTAAAACAGGGATTTGCTGCACAACCATTTTTGCCTAATTTTCTTCAAAAGGTAAAAAAATTGTTTTGGAGAAGCAATCCTCAAAGTATTTTTCAAGATTGCTTTTGCTTATTGTAGTTGCTTTTGAGGACAGTGTTTGTTTACTGATGGAGTTCAAAATAAAGTATTATATTAATTTTCCAAACAATTTTTTTTCAAAAACATTTTTTTCAGCAACTTAAAATGATACACGAGTTTTGAAGAATGTGCTCTTTATCTTGGAACCTGCTTAATGATTAAAAAGAAATCTCATAATTCATGTTCCTCTTTAGTCTATCCAAAGGAATGGATTTGGAAGGACTAAAATCTCCAAAAGGTTTCCATTCAAAAGTGGGAAGAAAATAAGGGAAAATGTAATAAAAATAACAATCAAGGAGAGAAAAGATAAGAGAAGATGATGAGATTAAACTCACTTATCTAAACGTGTTCAACAATAAATGTTGATAACATCTTATTACTTACACAACAATAACGAGTTTCAAAAGACATTTAAAATATTAATACATTTCATGTCATATTGTCAAATAATTTTACTTTTAGTTTTGTTCCATGTTAATGATTATACTTATCACTGAGGCCTTTAGTGTCATTATTTAATTACGTATTAGTATTTGAGTCTTATTAGGAATACTCATGTTAGCAAAGTAAGAAGAATAGGTCAAGTTTGAAATATTTGAAGAAAGAATGTTCACCTGCATCGAAAAGTTCATGGTCATGAATTCAATAACAGGCTTCAAACCTTTGTAAGCTGCACCGACTCCAATTCCAGTAAAACCAGCCTAAACAAACATGCAATGTTGCTTAGTTAGATAATACTTTTATCTCTCTCTCTCTCTCTCTTCAACCAAAATTGGAGGTCGTTTTAGCAACCTCTGTAATAGGAGTGTCAATAACCCTATCCGGACCATACTTTTCCAAGAGCCCTCTTGTAATCTGAATAGCAGAAACAAAAAGCAAAGTATATATTGAGAATAAGCAGGGAGATGAGCAGTACATAATCAAAGACCACTCCTCTGTATGAATTTCTAACCTTATATGCACCTTGATACTCTCCAACCTGTTTAAAAAAAAAAAAAAAAGGAAAAGGAAATGTAGCAATCACAAGCAGTATATGGTGCTATGTCTTCCGTAGATCAATGTACCTCTTCACCCATTAGAAAGACTTTTGGATCTGCAGACAATTCTTCATCAAGTGCTGAATTTATGGCCTCACGGACATTCATCTACACAGAAAAAAAAAGCCATTAATCAGCTTGAATCTAAAATCCCAATGGTATGCAATGACTGATACTCTGCAGCTTGAATCAGGAAAAAAAAAAAAAAAAAAAAAAAGAAGCCACGAAATAGATAAAATACCTCCCTTGCGGTGGTTGAGTAACTCATGAATGCATTGGTTCGAATTGCCTTAAAGAAAATACAAAGATACTCAAAATAATAACAATAACAGCTGTAGAATTGAGAAAATAAAAGGTATAAATTTCTTGCTCCATACCGACGTAGGAATTCCTCTAGAGATCACTATTTTCCTCAAAATTGCTGACATTTTTTCCTATTGAGAACAATACCAGAGTCGAAATTTTGAAAATCTGAGATCAAATGAGAGAGAATAACGATCTATATGGATAGAATTATTCAATGCCATTCGGCATTTTGGGAGCCATTTCCTCAAAATTATCCAATCACTTGCTTTCACCACATATTTGAAGTAGAAAAACAATTGACAACTATGTTTTAAAAGAAAATCGGAGCTATATAGATTTAATGAAACTATAGAAATACAAACTTACTCATGTTATTGCCAAATAATCTGACACATGATTTATATATGTACTCATGTTTGAGGAAAATATATATTATATCCATTAAATGCATAAAAGAATCAGGCTTTGTCTGAGAAAATTGAAGTCCGACCACTAAATTTGTAGATGGTTGTTTAGGAAGTATATGAATTTTTAAATAGTTTGTAATTTCTAAATCTAAATATTAATTTTTTTTGAAATCAATTTAACAAAATTTCAATTAATACTATCATTTTTACAATCCTTATAATTCAAAATAGAATTTAAAAGACATTTAAGATCTTTTATTTAAGAAAAAAAGAAGATTATAAATCTTTGCCAAAATAGCAAGCTGAACATCCGACGGAAGAGACTCAATTCCAACGGCTTTTGCCACCAAGATAGCAGCCCTTTGGTGCTAACAGATGGGCAACCACATTGCCTGCCTTACATTGAAAGAAACAAAAGTGTAAAACTTCTAGCTTGGCCTATTGAATGATGTTACCAATTAGGGAAAGATCCTCCTCATCTTCTGGTTGCTTCAACCAATTAATAATCACCAAGGCATTTCCTTCAACAATGAGATGTGAATTAACAAAGTCTTGTGCGAAAATGCTTCCCTCTTCTACGTCAAAAAAAGGCCAACTGATTTATGCTTATATATATATTAAATTCAGCGTGAATCTTGAAAGAATTAATGAAAGAATGAATAAATCAATAAAATAGCAACAAATACATAAAAGTTACTCTATTCAACTATTTTCCTTATTCAACAAAATTTACTCAAAATAAAAACTCCCGAGTATCAAAGCATGCACATAAGCAACCTCYACGCACCATTTAACTATTCATCACCTGAAACATAAAATGAAAAAAATGGTATGAGCTACAAAGCTTAGTAGGCAAATCCCACGCATGAATGCATGTATAATGCATTACATGTCATGAATATCAAATTTTCACTTTTTTGTCAAAACTTTCCTAAAATTTCCATTTCATCAAAACTTTCCAAACGTGTGCCACCGGTTAACAGCTCACAGTGCCTAGTCGAGCTCCGGCAATATGTTCCTAATATGCATATCTAAAGCCATTGAGACGAAAAGAGCCGAAGACTRGTCAAGCYAACAAGCAGCAAGCCAAGCTGATTAACAAACTGTAATCAAATGGCCAGCCGTACAGCAACATGATCATCAATTCAAGCGGYGTCGAGCAGCGTGTGCATGAGATCTGTCGTCTCCCTCCCAAACAGCAAGTAGGTCTAGTCAAAAGTATAGCTGTCTACTCTTGTGGTGGCAAACTAATGCTAAGCAGATTCTGACCAATTGGCAATATTGCTGATTGGACAGTTGAGTAGCATCCAAGAGGATGAGGATCTAACCAAACTGATGGATTCTAAATAGCCTTGAAGGCTAGATAGTCTTTCTTCCATTGCCTCTTTTGCCCACATTTGAAGCACTTTCCTTTAGGCTTAACATTTTTTTGACTCATGCCAAGCTTCTTGCCTTTTCTACTTACATTGTTCTACTCCTTCTTCTTGAATTTCTGGCCTTGGGCCCATTCCTAGAAGAAAGCGCAGAACGAGTAACCAGAACATTTGAAGTAGGCTTCATGATCTTCTATGCTACTTGAAGCTCTTTCATGAACTCCGTCAGATTCATGTTCATTTTGTTCATATTGTAATTTAACTTGAATTGTCGAGAAGAATCTGTAAGAGTTTCTAAGACCATGTTAATTTGGCTCTCAGGATCGACCATAGCTCCTAGGACCTCGGCTTCCTCGAAGTAGGCAATCATCTTGAGAAATTACTCTCTAACCGATGCCCTCTCAGCCATCCTAGTGTTCATGATTGCCGTTAGAGCTTTTTGCCTTGAGGGTCGGCTCTTGTCAGCAAATATGGTTCGTAATGACAAATCCATATCATACGTACTTAGTATATGCTCATGCTTTGATGGAAGCAAACTGAACATGTAACACTCCCAGATCAAAAACTCCATCCTAACCCAAGAATGTCACCCATTTATCCTTACATAGATTTCAGAAATTGGGGAAAAAAATTTGGATATTGTAATAAAAAGGTTTTACAAAAATTTTGATAGAGTTTCCTTTGTGATATTACAAAAACTATTTTATTACTTTTACTGATGATTTTAGTAGAAAGACTTGGGTGTATCTTTTGCAACAAAATTCTAAGGCATGTGATGTATTTAACAGTTTCAAGATTTGTGTGGAGAAACAAGTGGATATTTTATTAAAACCTTGAGAATTGATAGGGGCATTGAATATCTAGTTTGTAATGATTTTCTGAAAAAAGTATACTAACAAGGAGGAGAGTAAGTTGAACATTCTAGCAGTTTGCAACCTTCATGAAGGTCTCAACGAAAACGTCACCTACCAGTTCATTTGCAAGATTACGTTATTAATAACAATAATGATTTATCTAATGAAGATACTGTGGTTATGCTTTATTTGTAGATTGTAATCCAGTCACTTATAAGGATAATGTTAATGGTTATTGTTGGATTTGTGCTATAAATAAAGAAAATCCTTCTATCGTGAGAAAGAATAAAACTTGGAAATTGACTAAACTTCTAATTGATAAAAAGCTCATTGGAGGTAAGTGAGTAGACAAGAACAAGAAAAAATCTCCTAGTGAGGTGGACCATTTCAAGGCAAGGCTATTATTAGTAATTTTGAGATGACAGATTTAGGATTATTTTTTAGAAGAATGCTCAATTTTCTACTACATCAACAAGAAGATCCAACTCCAATACTGTGCAATAACAAATTAACTATTGATTTATCAAAAAAAAAAAAATCAGTTTGCATGGTCACAACAAACACATTAACACTGAACCATTAAAGATTGAAGAAGATACTTGCGACGAAGAAATTTGAAGATCTTGGTTTATGGGAGGCAATTTAAGAATTATAAACCAAGTAAAATTATGTTTTGTTTAGAATTAGGAAAGTACTAATTGTATTTGAAGTCATATTGGCTAGACTCCTATCCGTTCAATCTAAGTCTTTAGTAGAAAGAGATCATATAGATGTGTTTTCTACTGGAGTAAGAAGCTCATCAAGCTTGTTGAGTTCTTCAATAATGTATAGTTTGTGTTCACAAAATTCCTTTGTCCTATTTAGATTATTTTTTGATTTCTACAAAGACCAAAATTAAAAACAAAATTTAAATCACAATCATATAATTAAAGAAAACAATTAAATCAATCAACAAGGGTGAAGAATAGAAGGATGACTTGAGTATCTATTTTGTTCAAACCTTGGTATTTTCAGAACCAGAATATATAAACAAAAAAATAAAAAGAARAAAGAGAATAGAAAAAAAAAATCTAAAATACATCTAGAATCACAAAGAACCATTCTTTCTCATTAGAAGGAAATTATTACTCAAAATCATGGACCATTGCTGCTTTGAGTCTGATGATACAGGGATTCAAAATGTTTCAGTGTGGATAACGGTCCCACGTTTACATACTACGTTGGTAAGATTGCATCCATGGTTGGCAAACTAATCTCTACGAATGGCTTCAAAGCTTCTAAGGATAAGCTATATTATACAAGAGTTATCTCGACACATGTTTTAGATGATAACACTCTGATTTCCATGGGCATATTTACCAGAATGACAGCTCTTGGTAGCTATGCCAGCCTACCATTCCGGTGCGTCATTCACAACCTTCTCATAGGGTTGATTAAACTATGGATGCCACTACAGAGGCAGACCCTTTTACATCTACTTCTACTTCTACTTCTGCAGGTACTTCAACCACCCTCCTCGGCGCCTCTTCCCAGCAAGTCCAAAACTTCCACGACTCTCTCGCTCAAATTCAACTAACTCAACGAGAGCACTCTACCACCATTGCCCAGATGAAGCGATATCATCAGGAATAATTTACAGAACTGCATCAATATCAACACGTATTAAGTTTGACGATAGATTATCAAGCAAACTTTTAAAACCAAATATGACAATATATACAATCCACTCCAGGTCCCTATCCTGAYGTCGCTGATGATGATGATGGAACCATGGATGGATAGTGCCCCTCCTTAACATGTTATTTTGGAGAGTTTCTTTCATCTTACTTTATCTTTATTTGCTTAAACATTAAGGACCATGTTAGATTTTCACTGGGGGATGGAAGAACTTCTTTTGAATATTTATGTTGAGGAGTTAAGATTCTTTGATCATTATGTGTTTTATTTGTTTATTTGTATGTTTGATTGAATTGGACAAAAGAGAGATCATTTTGTTTAACTTGATTAATTTTTAGTAATTTGATTTATCTATAGTGAAAGATCTCTTGCACGATTAACCCTGTGAATGGTTATTTCTTTGCTGATATTTGAGAAATTATGACAGATTCACTGTCACAATCATTCTAAAATTTGTTTTTGTTACTCTTCGAACAAAAACAGCTAGATAAATTTTACCGATATAGGGATGACTATTTTAAATCTTTTTTGGATAGTTTGAACCTTTTGAACCAACCCTTTGGATATTTTATCCTTAGTTCTCACTTCGACCCTAAATTCAACCATTTTTATTTGATAAAAGAATCCTATATTACCTATTGCTTTAGTGTGTACACATAGTGTTTCCTTTTTGGCGTACGAGTGAGTACACTTCAATTTTCTTTTGTCATTTGTGATCAAATGAAGTTTGATGTTGCATATTAAAAGGATGGTATGAGGGTTGACAAAACTTTGAAAGATAAAAGGGTTTTGAGAGTTGGAACGATTACTACCCATGCTTGGGGRAAAAAAAAGAAGTAAAAGAAGTCTTCAAAATGAAGATCAATGAAGAATAGAAAAAGAAGCGAAAAGAAAGAACAAAGATGTTAGCTTATGTCTTTCATTGGTAAACAAGAAATGTGAGGATATGTAGTGTAAAATATGGAAAAAAGAGAGAGGGAGTTGTATGGTTTGTTAAGAATTATTTGTGCAACATTATCTTATATTTGACATTTTTCATATCCTTTGTTTGATTACCTTAAAGTTAGTCTTACATTATAAGTTAAAAGGTCCTAATCAATGGAGAAGTAGTAATTATTACAAACCTATGAGGTGGAGTTATATTTCTTTTATACATTTGGTGAAAGTGAAGTATTTATAATTTTCAATTCTTTGTCGGATATTATCAGGAACTTAATTTTGACTGTTCTCACGGACTTACATTTTCTTGATGGATGGATCTTATTATACTTAAATTCTTGTATTATTTAATAGAATTCTAGACGTACTATTTTTTTATAAAAAAATTTTGTTTATAAAAGGAAGACACGAAGTCAGAAAGAGTTCTCTCCTCTTTTATTTCTAAGAACATAAAATTGATGGAAAATGTTTTATGGCGACAATTAAAAGTATTTTTTTATAAAAAAATTTTAGAATTCGTGAAAATATAGTAGTGCGACTTGAAATTACAATATTATTAAGTTATGACACGATCTCACATTGCCTTAAGGCCAAAAATAGCAAGACGGGAAAATTAGCATTTGGTTCCCAAGTTCCTTTGCAGTGCGCGTTTCCTGGAGGCTGCAAGCATGTYAGCCGTAGGAAGCAACATAAAAAGTTTCTTCTGCCTCAATATGTTTTGCTTTCACTAATTTTATGGTTGCAAACTAATTTTTTAACCAACAATCTCTACTCACCTCTTGCGCAATAGAGTACAAATATATAAGGCATCAAAACCACATATGTCCATGAAATGGACATAGCTAAATTTGATTTCAAATTTTTTATGAAAGTTAAAGAGAAGAAATGAAAAAGGGAAAAAGGCTAAACGATCTTGCCCTCTTGCTTGTATTGCCATAACGATCTTGCTCGGACTATCTCAGCCTTATCAGCTTCCATGCGTAGCAAATGTGTGCATGCTAAGTGTTCTTTGCAGTTCACATCAGCACCTGGCCGAGGAGAGATTTCAGTAACATTTTGTTTCATACTTGTCAATGACTCAAGCACGTTGGACTGCCTGCATTCACGTCTGTACTCCAGTGTCATGCTTGTAAGGTTATAGTCTTCTAATACATCAATCGGGACGCTCTGCACATTATAGAAAATATTTGAGAAACAAAGAATGTGAATCAAGCTTATATTTGAGAAACAAAGAATGTGAATCAAGCTTTCTCATATTCTCTCTAAGGATTAAACACAGCCACCTCTAGTATCCATCCTATGTATTTGACATTATTTACATGCTGGTTGGCATCCATATCATTCCAACGAGGCTGCAATATCATAAGGTAAAAGAAATCGATTAGAATTGGAACACAAAATCAAAGAATATATAAACTTTACTTACTGCAAGACCAGATCGGATTCGTTTTGCAGTTTCATCAGTTAGTTTCTCAATCTTTTCATTGTCGATATTCTCTCTTGATAGCGCAATTCTGTTGAGGTAGAAAGGCTGGACTTCATCTCTTACTTCATCAGGGATTTTTGACAATCTTCTGGTTTCTCTGTGCATGACTACCCAGGTGCTATAGAATATGGATGTATGTTATTTAGGACCAGGAGATATCAGGGTGCTCAGAGTCACAGAGTGTGTGAGTTTGTGATCTGATTAATCCAACTCAGTATTCACTTTGCATTGAAGACTTACCTAGTTGCTCTCGTTATGATCTTTTGGGTGGTATAGTCTCGAATTACCCAGTCACGACGCATTCCATTCTTGCCTGCTGCATCAACCCATGTATCAATCTCAACAACATCACCCCTGAGAACAATATTTCCAAGACAGCCAATGATCAAGGAAGGTGACAAAAAGAATTTATTGACCCAAGTTGCTTATAATTTTGCTCTCCTAGTAATTATTAAATAAAAGTTCATGATAAAGTTTTAAGACAAGTATAAGGAACTAACCAAGAGCTGTATTTCTCAACTTGGATATGTATGCGAGTCACAACCCATATGAGTTTCCTCAGGCTCATTTCTCGGGTGGCTCCAAAACCATTACCAGCAACACCGGAGCTCTGAACATGGTTTAGTGCTGTCTCCTGCAACAAGTTTCAAAATGGAAAATCCCTGAAGGCATCACATCCATACCATTTTTGAGATCATAGGCACATTAGACGGAATCATTAATCAAAAGATTTTACAATATTGAATCAAACCTGCAGAAGATTCATTATTGTTTCCATGGTTGCTGTTTTGTCTGGTCCAATTTCATAGGACCTGATAATGAAGGACTGTCTATACACAAACCGGTTTTCAACAAATCTACCCAAAAGATATTCATTACACGGTTCCTCATTGTTGCTTTCTTCCAATAATGCACTATTATTTTGGACAAAATATGGCTCACCATCCACAAGAGTTCCATTTACCCTTTTTCCGTTAATAGTATCCACTCTGCTTGGATGGTTTGCCGTCGCAAGAACCTTCAAACCATGCATACTGCGGGGCGAGCCGTTGTTGATGACTGGAATACGAAGGCGGATACTCAGGGCCTCATTTGTCGGCTGTACCTTGAACTGATTTAGTGAATAATTGAGGGCACCACTTTTCAGCGACGCCATAATTAATTTCACAGTTATGCGGTAGTTCCCATGAAGGATGAATATGGATTGAAGTATGTTTAGTGAATGATTGTATAGCTTCTGGAAAATATTTCTTTTACACTAGAAGTTCTGGTTGTTATATCTACTTGTAGAAAGCGACGAAGAAAAAGAAAACGAGATTGGATTTTGTAGCTCAACAACTCTCTTGGTTGGGGGAGAAAGCAGAGACTTCTCAAACGCTGGCTTACACGCAAAAGTGGAGACTTACGTGCGGTATGGTTATCACTATTGCATAGAGACAACATGCATTGATTTTGGAAGAATCCATGGTCGGCCGTTATTCTATAGCTGCAAACAAGGAGAATAGTTGGAGGACAGACTGACTTGGTGATATTCAATTCATCTTAAAAGCATCAAGAAGAAGGAGAAGGGCCAAACACCAATTCCACCAAGGCAACAACGTACCACACTAGTGTTAGACTTTTTGCATGTTTTTTTCCTTTTCCTTCTTCCTTTCAAATCACGGCTAGATGGCCCCTTGACCCTTAATGAATTAGCGGTTGGAACCTTCAATTTTATCTTTAAATGGTATAATTTATAAAAAAGGGTTTTGTGATAGAGCGCCTAGTCAATCAATATATTTGGAAAAAATATTTTCTTTAAATAATCTTTATTAAAATGTCTCATATATTAAAGAAAATTTAAAATATATTATTAAATGACTAAAATATTCATATATATTAAATTATTAAATTATCTCATTCCAATAAATTTTTTAAATAATCAAAATACCCTCTTATTNTAAAAGGTATGTTCTCAACTATATGATGGTAAAATATGAACAAACTGTCTGTGATTGTTTGAAGTCGAACTTCGTTCTGGTTTTGTAGGAGGAGGTTGAAGATACCATGCACTAAAAATAGAAGATCCATATGAACAAATATTATTTGGCTATGAAGTTCAAGTATTGACGAGGCAACTGAATATACAAGTAGAGATAGCCCACAACATGAATATTTTTAGGGGTTCTTTATTAAAGAGCTTAATCAATCAATATATTAGGAAAAAATGTCTTTCTTTAAATAATTTTTATTAAAATACCTCATCTATTAAAGAAACTCCAAAATATATTATTAAATAACTAAAATATCTATTCATATTAAATTATTAAATTATTTCATCTCAATAGATTTTTTAAATGATCAAAATACCCGCTTATTATCCTAATCAATATATTAGGAAAAAAATGTCTTTCTTTAAATAATTTTTATTAAAATACCTCATCTATTAAAGAAACTTTAAAATATATTATTAAATAACTAAAATATTCATATATATTAAATTATTAAATTATCTCATTCCAATAAATTTTTTAAATAATCAAAATACCCTCTTATTATTCTAATTGCATATAACCAATAGAGAAGGCACCTATTTTTTTTTCTCTCCCTTCTTTACATAAATCTCAGCAAAATCTACAAGATCTTCTTTCTTCCATTTCACTTATTTGAAAGCTTTGAACTAAGAGTTTTCTTCCCCATTTTATTGTTGAAGACCAAAGCAAGAAGAAGCCAAAAGATTTTCAAGAAAAAATGTATTCCTATCTCTATCACTATATGTAAAATCGAATTTCTTAACTTGTATCCATAATAATTTGTTTCTTTTATATACTACATTGCATGAATTAAGGGCTCTGTCGTTTATAAGCATGGGTAAACAGTATTTCATATTGTTCACATCAAAGAATGTCACYGTTACAGAATGTGCCACGGTGGCCTTCTGTGATAGTAAATATGAAATATTTCTCACAGCAGGTCACTGCGATAGAATGTCCGCCACGATGGCTATAACATCTCCAGATTAGAATATAACATCCCCAGATTAGGAACTGTCATAATTCGAGAGTATTAGTGACCTTACTCATAATCATATCAATATTGTAGGAAAACAAAAGAAATCTAAAAATTTGTTTAAAAAGGTTTATAAAAATTTCGGCAGAGTTTCCTCTGAAATTTCAACAACTACCCGGTTCTCAAATATTTTTAACACCCATAAACAATAGGCATTCCAACCCAWCAGACGTCCAAAATAATAAATATCATATTCTAACCATCCATTACCAACCTAACATTTACTAAAACTGAAATTTGCGAAACTTGAAATAACTTAAAACACGATTAGTTAAACAAATAAAGAAATATCTTGAACAATACATAAAATCTCTCTAGACAACCATCTATCTTATTCAATAAAATTTATTTGTATAATGCTTCGTGGTATGAGGATCTGCCCACAAGTGACCTCTTTGCACCATCTGGCTACACATCATCTGAAATGCAAAGTGAAGGAAATGGAATGAGGTATAAAACTCAGTAAGCAAATCCCATGCATGAATGTATGTGAAATGCACTATATGTTATGAGTTATAAAATTTCACTTTCTCAATAAAAGTTTTCTAAATATTTTCATTTCATAAACTTTCTCACAAAAACTTTCCTTTCAAAATGTAAGAACTTTTCAAACATTTTCATTCCTTTAAAGTCGTGAGCTCACATAGTCTAACGCCTAGCCTTAAGTTTGCAGTGGGCCATTATTCTTTGGAACTCGATCACACTTCCTATCGATAGACCGCATACGATTAATATCACTTAACTTTTCCTTTCATCTTTTCACATCCCAAGAGGTGAACATTACTTATCTCCCTACCCTACAAAAAGGTTAGGTTGGGTGTGCCAGTCCCCCATACCCCATTTTCCACTCACATCTTTCATGGCTAGGTTTACAGTCCTTTCCAAAATCTTAACATTTTCCTGAACATAATTCATTTATAAAATTTTCATTCCCTTCCAAAATCTTATTTTCCTAAACTATTCACATTYTAAATGTACAAATGGCTCATGCAAGGAATGATGTAGAATACTATAACTACATTCCCATGACATGAACGACATAAAGCTATATATAAACACCATTCAACATAATGACAATACAAAGTGTATATATATATATATCAAGTGAAATCATTCAATACATTCATAACACATTTCATACCACAAAAGAAAAAGTAGGCAGCATGGAGATTCACTTACATGGAACTCATAATCAATACACATTCAATTTACCTAGGAGAAATTTAAAACATCGATACATGTGCATTAATGGGAATGTGAGAATTTACTTGGAGTCCTTTACGTTAAAATTCTTATTTAAATTGCAAACGAAATCCCTCAACCGTTCTCAACGTCAATGCACTCAAAAATGACCTAATTGTGATCACAAAAGAAAGTCCATTTAATATGATTGTCCAAACTAAAATATTAAATGCTTAATCCATGAATGTCATTAGCCAATTTTTAATTCATACTTCATTCCCACATCACCAAATTATCACATTCTTAAAGATACAATAGTTCGGTATTAAACCTAATCTATTTTCTCGCACAATTTCACTTTAGGATATAATTACATAAGTCATAAATTTTCAATATCGAATAATAATTTTCACCTTAAATCAACAAATTCTAAGTGTCCGGTAGTGGTGTTGAGCCCCGGGCGTGCACTCAGGCAGCGCGTGTGCAACAATCTTGGTTGCGCACGGGGCCTGATCGCCTGGTTGCCTAGTCACTGGGCGTCTGGACAGTCGAGCTGCACAGTAGCAAGCAGCTGTGACGACATCAAGCGAGGAGAGAGAGAGAGCGGGAGAGAGARGGAGACGAAAGAGAGAGAAGACGACGGCGGTCAACAAAGGGAAAGGGAGGAGGCAGTGTGAGCGGCATGAATTTCTGAGAGTGGGGGCCGCAGCAGCTAGTGTTTGGGAGGGGGGAAGGGTAGATGGTTGGTTTAGGATTCTCTCTCTTTTTTTTTTTTTTTCCCCAACTTCAAACTTGGGCCCTAACCTAACCCTTTAGGCCTTCCTATTCGATAACTAATCCAATCCATTAAATTAATTCGACGGACTTTCCTTTTGGGAAAAATCTAGTTTCCGAATGAAAAATGAATAAGCCCAACAAGTCGAGCCTCTAACCAACCAAGGACCTTCATTTGATTAACACGATAATCTCATACTTATTAAACATACGATAAAAAAAATAACCACACAGAAAATTATCCAACCCTAGTTGGCACACATAATCATGCGACCATACAAAATTTATAAAATTTATAAAAAGTAAAATCYCGAAATTACATAGAAATTGTCCTATCCCGGAATTATTACTAACTTTACTCACTCTTATATTGGAAAAACTGTGAAAAATAAAATTTTGAATATTTTAATACAAAAGTTCTATAAAAATTTTAGCAGAATTTCCTCTGTAATATCAACATTTACTCCCTGTATACAATCAGAAAATTCCACAAATATTTCCAATACTCATATATATATATATGAGTTCAAAACCAAACAAACATTCAATATAGAAATAACTTTCATTCCAACAATCTTTTATCAGTTAACCCTTACGTAATTCAAATTCAATGGAAACATTGGATGAATTTAATGCAAGACTGAATAAATCAATAAATCATAAACAATACATAAAAATTATTCTATTCAACCATTTCCCTTATTCAATAAAATTTACTTAAAACAAACACTCCTAGGTATCAAAATCTGCATATAAATGACCTCTACACACCATCCGACTACTCATCACCTAAAATGCAAGATGAGGAAAATGGAATGAGCTATAAAGCTCAGTAAGCAAATCCCATGCATGAATGCATGTATAATGCACTATATGTCATGAATTTTAAAATTTCACTTCCTCAATAAAAACTTTCCAAACATTTTCATTCATAAACTTCCTCATAAAACTTTCATTTCAGAACGTGAGAACTTTCCAACATTTCATTTCATAAAGTCGTGAGCTCACTTAGTATAACACTTAGCCATTAAGTTTGTAGTGGCTATTATTCTTTGGAACCCGATCACATATTCTACCAGTAGAACCGCAAAGCGATTAACATTACTTTAACTTTTCCTTTCCCTTTTTCACCTCACAAGAGGTGAACATTACTTACTTTCCTATCCTACAAGAGGATTAGGTCGGGTACGCCGGTCCTCCATGCCCCATTTCCCATTCACATCTTTCATGCCTAGGTTTGCCCCCTTTCCAAAATCTTAACGTTTTTTGAAAATAATTTATTTATAAAATCCCATTTCTTTTCCAACTTTATTTCTTAAATCCTTCACTTTCTAAATGCACGAATGACTCATGCCAGGAATGATGTAGAATAATATAATTACATGCCCATGACATGGATTATATAAATCTGTATWTAAAATTATCCGACATATTAATAGTAGAAACAAATCACATGAAATAATCCAATATAACCACAACCATGTTACACAATACAATCCAATACAACCATAAACATATTATACAATACAATCCAATATGACCAGAAACATATTATACAATACAATCCAATATGACCAGAAACATATTATACAATACAATCCAATATGACCACAAACATACTACAATCCAATATAGCGACAAACATATTACACAAATGAGATACAATTGATGAGTATGGGGTTTACTTACCTGAAATCCTTAAAGTTACAATTCTACTTTAACTGCAAAGCGGAGTCCCTTGACTGCTCCTATGTCCATGTGCCTGAAAATAGCCTAATTATTATTACAAAAAGGAAATTCATTTAACATRACTGTTCAGCTTTGAAACATCACACTTATCATACAAATATYATTCGCCAATATTAACCCATATTWAATTCCCACATCGAAAACCATAACATTCTCAAAGGGCATAATTTATTTCATGGATTTCTAGTCTTCTTAACAATGATAATGATAACACCAAATACAATACATTCCTAAGTCCAAAATAYATTCCTCMTACTAATTAAATTCAATCTTAAATCRTGTATTAAACCTAGTCTATGTGCTCCCTCCATTATCAATATAGAACATAATTACATAAGTTATTAAATTCCTAAAATCAAATAACAATGTTTTCACTTTTAAATTCGACAAATTCTAAGTGTCGTGTATGAAGCTGTGTTGCGCCCCAGGCGTGTGCTTAGGCAGGGCATGCGCAATTACATTGGTCACAAACAGACGTTGCGCGCTACTGGCAGACGGCACAGAGTGCCTGGTAAGCTCCGGTTATCCCCTCCCGATTAGCACAGTGTAACACCCCGGATTTTACTTTTATGAATTTTTGTTGGACATTTTATATGTGGTTAATATTTTTAAATCGTACATTTAATAGGTGCGAAAATATTGTCCGTGTCGAATAAGAATTTTCGTTGGTTAAAAGCTCGACTCGTGAGCCTATTTCTTTGTTAGTCGGAAGTTGGGCTTTTTATCGAAAGGAAGCCCGTTATGTTAAATTTACGAATTTTGGGTTAAATTTGGATAGGAAGGCCCGAAGGGCTSAGGTTACGRCCCACAATATTAAAAAAAAAAAGAAAAGAAAAGAGAAAAGAAAAGAAAATATATAAGAAAATAAAAAGAAAGAAAAAGAAAAGAAAAGAAAAAGAAAAACCCTAAAAGAACCCTTCATCTTCTTCCTCCGCCGCCGCTGCCCAAACCGTACCCGCTGCCCCAAGCACTCTGCCGATTTGCTCACCAGGTCCACGTGCACGGCTACTGCTCGCTAGATCCGCGCGTCTTGCTGTCRCTCAAATGTTCTATCATGCAGCGAGACCTTTGTCTTCTTCTCCTCCCCTGCTCGAACGATCTGCGCATCCACCTGCACTGCTGCTTCTCAGCCAAGGTGAGGGCGGGACTTTTTGCCTCACCGGAGTTCACTGGAAACAGGCTTGTTGTAGGCCGTCTATGTTGCTGGTTTCCTTGGTTGCCTGTTCGCCAGTTCTGCGGGTGCCCAAAGCCAGCGGGCGCCTAGTGCCCAGCAGCACCAGGCACCCAGCAGGAGCCCAGTGCCCAGCAAGCACAGGAGCCCAGCGCCGACGCCCCGGCACACTGACGCTCAGGCGCCCAGACGCTATTGTGCGCATCGCTTGAGCGCATGCCCAAGGAGCTATTGCCAATCCCGAGACAATTGGATATCGTGAATTTTAAGGTGAAAATGCTAACACTTAATATTGAGATTGTATAATTTGTACATGATTATGCCTGAAGTGAATTGAAGGGAGAATATAGCTTAGGTTTATACTCGAGCTAAGGAGTCGAATTGTAACCTTAAAAACATGTTATTCAATAATATGAGAAGTAAATATGAATTTATAAATTAATAAAGGACATTTTTGGATTAAACGCATAATACCTAAGTTGGGATGATCGAACTAAGTAGACCCTCTTTTTGTAATCAACTAGGTCATTTCGAGGCCTTACGTTGAGATCGATTGAAGGAGTCCACTTTGCAACTTAAGTAAGAACCTGTTTACGTACAGGACTTCATGTAAGTAATCCTCCCATTCATTAACATTATAAATGAATGAAGTTGAACGCTTTTAATTGCTTTAATATGTTTTGTATGAAATTCTATGTTGATGTGTGTAATTGTGAAGAATGTTAATTTGTTCGTATCTAGTAGCACCTTTATGTTAAAGAATATGCTATTATGTTTCATATCCTGTGCTATTTGTTGAACGTCACATTTCATAAGGTTGTATGTGTTTCATGTCATGAGCATGTA
Source organism: Rhazya stricta (assembly GCA_001752375.1). Taxonomy (NCBI): domain Eukaryota; kingdom Viridiplantae; phylum Streptophyta; class Magnoliopsida; order Gentianales; family Apocynaceae; genus Rhazya; species Rhazya stricta. The sequence continues at coordinate 249,200 of MEJB01000064.1, forward strand.
ATTAGAATTTCTACATCACATTTGGCATGAGCCGTTCACGCACTTAGAAAGTGAAGGGTTAGAAAATGGAATTTTAAAAGAAAAGGTTAAAGTTTTGGAAATGTTAAAGTTTTCGGAAAGGAGTGTAAACCTAGCCACAAAAGATGTGAGTGGGAAATGGGCATAGGGGACTGGCGCACCCGACCCTACCCTCTTGGAGGATAGGTATGAAGTTAAAAGAATGAAATTTAACCGCTTTGCGGTTCTACCGGTAGGAATGGAATCGGGTTCCAAATAAGAATGGCCCACTGCAAGCTTAGTGGCTTGGCGTTACACTCTAGTGAGCTCACGAACGAATGGAAATGGAAAGTTTTTATTGAAAGTGAATTTTGAAGGGAATGTTTTGTAAAGAAATTTTGAAAAGAGAATGTTTCGGAAAGTTTTCATTTAAAAAGGCAAAATCTTAAAATTTCACGACATGTAGGACATGTTCATGCATTCATGCATGAGGTTACTTACTAGGCTTTTTAGCTCATTCCTTTTCTTATGTTTCATTGCAGATGATATGTAACTAGATGGGGCGAGGAGATCGCTTGTGGGCGAGCTACGATACCCGAGAACTAGTTTTCGAATTTATTTATGAAATAAGAAAAATAATTCTGAATGTTTTAAATTCTCGACGTATCTTTGTGATTTTTGTTTTTGAATGGTTGAAAAAGGCTTCCACTGTATTTCTCTTTTGAATAAATATTGGGATAGTGAGGATTTGTTAAAATGTATTTTTGACTCCTTTGGGGTATTGTTGAGTTTTAAATAGATAGTTGTTTATTTTCGAGTGAAATGACGTAACATTCCCGAGTTAGGATAAGGTTCCTAATCTGGGGGTGTTACACACAGACTGCAAATGACGCTCGGACAGCACCGATTGCAGCTATGGGGCAAAAGCATTGTGAGGGAGAAAGAACTGGATGACAAGGAGGAGCATGCAGCAGCCTACCGCGGGCGACCAACGGCGGTGATCTGGATAGCAGGAAGACAATGGCAGCGAATTGGTTGACGGATATTTTGTGTCTAAAGGTGGTGAGCCAGTGACTGGTCTAGTTGGTCCGTCGAGCAACCTAATGCCCAATAGCGCGAAGGGAAAGGTTCAATAGATTCAGATCTGATTGAGCTACATCTGGACGAGCCCAGCTTGGATCAGTTTGCAGCACGGGTTAGGTAGAAGGCCAAGCATCATGTAGTGGTGGTGCGAACCTGACGTACAGAGCAATGGTGATAAGACACAGCGCTCGCTGCGATCGCTCGTTGGACTTCCGAGCAACGATTTCGAACCTCGGGTTTGATGAGACCCARACGAATGATGAGGAGGTCGTTGGTGTCGGCAGGGGAGAGAGGCATGGGTGCAGCAGTGGGGGGGTAGCGGTAAGAGTTTTCTGGAAGTGGGGGTGGCGGCAGCCAGAGATGGAGAAGGAAATGGGAATTAGGTTTAGGTTCTGAAACTTCTTTTTCTCTATTTTTTTAAATTGGGCCCTAAGCAATTTCTTTCKGGCCTCCTTATCCAAGCCCAATAAATTAAAGCTGAGGGCTTTCCATTGGGCCAAAATYAGACATTAAATTAGCTGTAACACCCAAGATATTATTTTTCATTTTTATGAATTTTGTATGATCGTATGAATTGTGTCCCAATTTGGGTTTGATAAATTTTCTTCATGATCTTATTTAATGGAATATTTATTTAACTATAAAATTATCATGTTAATTGAAATAGAGTTTTTGATTAGTTAATGTAGGCTCAACTTGTTAGAGCCCATTCGTTCCTTATTCTYAGAAATTAAAAACTAATTTAATGTTAATTTTGGCCAAAAARAAAGCCCGTAGAATTTAATTTATTGGATTGCATTGGTTATGRATGAAAAGGTCAAGAAAATTTTGGTTAGGGCCCATATGTAAATATTAGAAAAAAGATAATAATAATAATAATTTATTTATTTAAATTTTTAAAAAAAGATAATTAAATCCCTAAACCTAAACCTAACAATATTTTTCTTCTTCCTCACTCTTGCCGCCGCCACCCCTTTCCTGCAGCACTCATCACCCTCTTCCTTCCGTCAATGCTATGCTGAGTCCCTGCCATCGTCGCACTACTGTCCAAAGTCCAGGTCTGCTCACCGAAATCGCTGTTCTAGCAAACAGAACGCCACCTGGAACACATCGCAGTTCATTGCTCCGGTTGATCATTCGCTGCGCCTATCACTCAGCCAGTCGCTAGTCGTCAACTGGCGGTTTGACCAAAGAAGTAAGTTTTCGGGTCTAGGCATCGATCGGTTGCTTAGCCCTCTTCCGTTGCCGACCAGGAGCTGCCTAGCCAGAGTCGCGCGATCGATTGCATTCTAGATCGACTTTCGCTTAGCCTAGACAGAGACACCGTTCTCCTGCTACTGGACTATAGCTTCTAGAGTTATTTTAGATCATCCGCCCTGTTTCACGGTCRTCAAGCTGTTTGCGTCTCCCGAGATGGATTGTTGCACGCCGCTGGTCTGCCATCCTCGATCCGAACTAGCCCTTCTCATCCGAAGCTTGCTGGTTCACTGCTCAGCTTTTGGCCCATGCGTGCGCTGCTGCTTGACTGGAGCTCCTAGCAACCTGCTCGGACTGTCCGCTAGATCAACTAGCAACCGGAAGCTCGATTGGAAACAGAGYGTCATTTTTTGTTCGGATCAGCTGAGTCCGGCCAGGAGCAGAAATTCTCCAAGCCCATCAAGCGCCTAGGCCACCAGATGCCCATGCGACCAGGGCCATTGTTCGCCATCAGTTAGCACGTTCGGGGCGCAACATAGCTCCATGCACAACACTTAGGATTTTTCAAATTAAAGGTGAAATCATTGTTTATTCGATTTCCTTAATCAAACGATTTACATAATTGTGTTTGGAATTGATGATTTTAGAAATGCAGACTTTATTTATACATGATTTTCAATGGTATTTAAATTAGTATGAAAATGTATTTTAGGAATATATAGTGATTATGATTAATACTACCTTTGTTAGAGGAATTTTTGAAATATGAAATAACTTATACATTTGGTATGTTATTGTTGTTAAATTMGAAATATAAACAYAGATTAACAGGGAYAAGTGACATTCATAGGATAAGTGTAWAATATTTTATAGTTGGACAATCATGTTAAATGAGTTTCTTTTTTGTAATAATAATTAGGCTACTTTCAGGCATATTAACATTGGAGGCAGCCAAGGGACTCCGTTTTACATTAAAGTAGAATTCTAACGTAATATGACTTCAGGTAAGTAAACTCCATTCTTTTCATATGGATTTCTGTTTCAAATGTAATATGATATATGTTAATTATTCTAGTATGTTTACTATGTGATCATGTTGAAGTAAATTTATGAGAATGCTATTTGTTACACGTTAGAACATTGTTTCATGTTCATGTTCATTATCATGTTGTATTTTTCTTGGGAAAGTTTGCATGTTCATGGTTTTTTTAAGAGAAAAGAGTTAAAGGATAAGGTTTAGAAATGGACATTTGTAAATGGTAATGAATTTTGAAAGTTAGGAAATGGAAAAGAGGGTGTAGGTCGAAGCCATGAAAGATGTGAGTGGAAAATGGGGCGCGGAAGATCGGCCCACCTGTCCTAACCCTATTTGTAGGTGGAAATGGAAGTAAAATGTACCTCTGAGGAGGTGAAAGTAAAAGGAAAAAATTAATAAACTGTTAACCTCATAGAGGTTCTACCAGTAGAATTTATCTGGTTTCAAAGAATAATGGCCCACTACAAGTTTAATTGCTAGGCGATACACYAAGTGAGCTCATGTTAGAAAGGAAAAACTTTAGAGAACTTAGACAAAATGAACTTTGAAATTTATAACAGTTAAGGCGTGTCATATGTATTCATGCATTTGGAATTTATTTACTGAGCTTTGTAGTTCCCCCTCATTTTGTATTTCAGGTGATGAGTAGTCAGATGGTGCATGGAGGTCGCTTGCATGCATAAGTGTCTTGATTTGAAATAAATTCTTATCGAATAATGGGAGTCATTTCATAGGAAAATCTTTAATCATGTCCTCATACTTATATTTAAACCCAACACATGCTTCTAGAAGATATATTCTCCCACCTTTATCAGCCAATCTTTTGCATTGACAGCTGTGACACAGCTAATTGGAGAACAAAGATGACCTATCTAAAGGATCCTCAATTAAGGTTAGTAAACAACTCAAGCACAAATCTCTAAACTACCTAGTTGTTGATAACGACCTATTCAAAAGAAGCCATAAGGGTTTGCTTTTAAAATGCTTAAGCAAGGAAGCATCGACTCATGCCTTGGCAGAGGTTCACGAAGAGTTGTGTGGAGCACACCAGGCCTAGGACCAAAATTAAGATGGTCGTTACACTGGCATGGATTTTATTGGCCGATCATTACAGTAGATTGTTATACTTATGCTAAAGGTTATGAGGCTTGTTGAAACCATGGACACCTCTTCAATGTTGCAACCCTAGAGCTTCATCCCCTATTCAAACCATGGCCATTCAGAGGTTGGGTAATGAATGTAATCGACAAAATCTATCTACCATCCTCCAAAGGTTCATACATTCGCCTCACTCCTAAGTTTGTTTGAAAGTTCCAAAGTAGTCACAAGTTAAGTGGTAGAATACAGAACATGAATGCATCTACAATTGTTGGGTGCCAACCACTTGGAGAAAATTGGTCTGGAATACTGATTTTGGTAGCTTTACATCATGAGGAAACATTACTTTAGCCATATGATCTTATTCAAACCATTGTAGATGCTATTGGAGTACCTATTGCTTGTCCATGTATTTTGGTAATCTTTCACCATATACCTTGTTATTTTATATCTTTAATTTGCATAATTTATTTTTAATAAAGGCAATTAACTTACAAAAAATATTTCAAAATATAGGTGAGAAGATCCATTGAAGATTGACTTGGTCTGGAGTGCGATTTTATAGGTCAATTTATTTCGCAATATTGTAGGRTAAATCTTTTTTGGTTATTTATGGAGGCATTTGGACAATTAAATCGATGCTTTTCTTGTGTTTAGTTATGATGTATTAGTTATAGCATGATTCTCAAAGATTTACATTGATTTTTTTTTTTTTTGGTTGTTTAGTGCATTTGGATATTGTTGTAATCAAATATTAATATTATGATAATCTTTGGATTTTTTCATATAAATATTTATTTTATATTTAGTTTTGATACATATTAATATATCAAATATTATTTGGTAAAAAAAATCAAAGGAAAAAAATGAAAAGAAAAGGACCTATAACAAAGCTTTTAAAAGTGTAGCCATATTCAGCATAAAATGACAACTAAAATCGTAGTAATAGATGATTTATGTAGTAGTAACTTATTTATCTAGATATGTCACAACGTAGTAATAGATACCTTATAATGACGCTAACAAGCGTAGTGATAGACACCTTATGATAACACTTAAAGACACAATATAAAACTATATGTTTAAATGTATTTGAATTTTTTTTACCATTAAAAAGCCTATAGTTACGTGGAAGAGCATAATAATAGCTTATTTTTAGCAATGCTTCGAATTGAGATGCATAAAACTTTTATTGATGCATAAAAGTATAGTAACAACCTATGCCCATGGCACTTTGGACTATACTGTTTCTAAGCGTACTATGAGCCAAATTCTAGGGGTAGCCTACCTATAATGGCACTTTAGTGCGTCAGTAAAGGCTTATTTTCTAGCAGTGACAACCCCATGATCTTCAATGAGCATCATCTTAGGGGAGTTAGTGGTGGAACATTCTAGAGGACTTTGATATGTATAAATAGACAGAATGAGATGAAGAAAAAGGTCTTCAAACCAACATCAAATTTATCAATCTAAGTACTCTTGTCTTATTCAATAGCTTGTTTACAACTTTCTTTATAGCATTTTTTACATATTTATTACTACTTTATTTACAACTTTCATACAATTTTGCCTTGTTTTTTATAAGATTGAGGGTATCACCCTTATAGTTTGATGCTTGGGTTGTCGACCAAAACACATACCTCTATTTTCCTCTATAAATTGGCTACTGTGAAGCCGTTTCAAACAACATAAAGAGAAAAGCAAAGAAAATAGTTTTATACTAGTCATTAAGCTAAGTGCAAGTGTTGTTGATTAAGAATCTCCAAAGCTGAAGTGTCGATAGATGAGGATTCATTTTTCATTTGTTCATGGTCATAACCAGACGAAGAAACAAAAACAAGAGGGCTTGTGTTGAAACCATACTTTAGCCTTACAAAATAGGTAAACTACTTATGTAGTTGATGGCCTTGCAGATACATCAGTTCTCAGGTTTTTAGCTGATCATATAATAGATAAGAAAAAGAATAGGGGCTTCATTAATAGATGACCTGTTGGTCGGATGGAAAAGAAGGACTATATATGCTAGCACTAGGTTTCAGTCGAGCAAAATGGCTAAAAATACATTTAGCCGATAATAKTACCATATTGTTCCTCCATCTTTAGGAGATCAGGCAATCATGCAAGTAGCCAAAAAGAGAAGAAGATAGTGCTTCAATGACTAAGAACTCAAATGATCGGTTGAGCACTAGCCAATGAGTTTCAAATGAATTTGATGCCTATTTTCCTAGAAGAGATTACTTTAGACAGCTGGCTAATCAAAGTAATGGAAGTTACATTAGTACGAAAGTTCAACCAACCGTAAGCTAGATTGCTGTCAGCTATTGCTCCAACGGCTAAACCAGGTCGCTATCAGCTAAGGCTRTTTACAAGATTAAGAGTAAATTTAACTAAGTCAACCCCGTGATCTCGCTTGTACAACCCATGATCTCTCCCTCAAAACCCAACTATCGCACTTGCGCAACCCTATGATCTTTTAGGAGCATTATCTTAGGGGAGTTAGTGGTGGAACATTCTAGAGGACTTAGGTATGTATAAATTGAGAAGAATGAGATAAAGAAAAAGGTCTTCAAACCAACATCAAATTTATCAATCTAAATTTTGTTATGCCTTATTCACTAGCTTGTTTCCAGCTTTCTTTATAGCTTTTTTATAGCTATATTACTGCTTCATTTATAGCTTTCATACAATTATATCTTACTTTTGATAAGATTGAGAGTATTACCCTTATAGTTTGATGCTTGGGCTGTCAACTAAAACATATTCCTGCTATTTTGCTATATAAACCCTTATTTCAGAATCTAGTTGGAGGCTCTTTAAAGTACTTTAGAAACCTATCTTTACTAAAAAAGCTACCAGATTTGATGACAGCTTGCTTTTCATGTGCTGAACTTCACTCTTGTTGTAAACTTAGCGAAGTCAACTGATAACATCCTTAACTTACTCGTCACCTGGCTAGCTGACAGCATCCTCAGTTGATCCATTGGTTAGTTAGCTAACAGCATCCTTAGTTGATCTATTGGCAGAATGAATTTTCATCCTCAAGAAGTTTGATTTTACRACTATATTCTATGATTGTTTCAATTCAATATATGAAACCTATAATTTTTATCCTTGACATAAATAATCATCACCTAGATAACAGTTTCCTCCATCTTTCTCTGTTGTTCCAAGTTCAGAAGTCTAGCACCTCCACTAATCAAATTACTAGTTTTCCTTCCAATTTTTTCCCTTTGATCTAGAATAATATTTTTGTAATACTCGAAATTTTTTCTTTATTAATTTTGTTTGATTTTGTATGAAATTGTGTGCCCAACTAGGGTTGAAAATTTTATATGTGATTAATAATTTGAAATCGCACGTTTAATAGGAACGAAAATATTGCTCGTGTCGAATAAGAGTTATCGTTTGGTTAAAGGCTCGACTCGTAGGCCTATTTATTTGTTAGTTGGAAGTTGGGCTTTTTATCGAAAGGAAGCTCAATATATTTAATTTACGGATTTTGGGTTAGATTTGGATAGCAAGGCCCGAAAGGTTTGGGTTACGGCCCAAAATATAAATAAAAAAGAAAATAAAATATATAAGAAAATAAAAAGAAAGAAAAAAAGAAAAGAAAAAGAAAAACCTAAAGAAATCCTTCATCTTCTACCCCACTAYGCCGCCGTAGCCGYTGCCGCCACCGTTTCCCCTCTGCCTACTTAATGCCGCTTGTCGCGGCCCTTTCTTCTTCTCTCTTCCCTTCCTCCACTACCGTYGCTTGAAGTGGCCGCTGCTTGTCATGGCTTGCGATTGGCCYGCCGCATCAGACCACTCCGCTGCTCGAACGCCGCTCGCAGTATGCGACGTTGAGGCTGATCACTTGCTGCTAGAGTCGCTACGAGACACACTCTAGGAGGATTTACCTTTACCAGATCCGGTAAGCCATCTTCCTCCTCTCTTTCTCTGCATGATACCATTCGCCAGATCCACAATCATCTCTCCTTCCCTGCGCGACCAGATCTGTGCGACACCATTTGCCAGATCCGCCGTCGTCTCTCCTTCTCTGTGCGATCGGATCGGCATGACATCGTTCACTAGATCGGTCGTCGCCATTTTTTTCCCTCTGCTCAACAGTCTTTTCCTTCGAATTGAAACCAGAATCTTTGCCGTCGGCCGTCAGTTTGCTCTCTATCCTTCCCGTTCGTGTTGCCAGACATTGCTGCTGCGAATCCACCAGCTATGGCTGAGATCGCGACGCACTCTAGACCAGAGTTCTGTTGCTATGTGGACAAGGAGCAATAGCCAGTACAATGCCCAGCAGTGCCCAGCGCCGGCAGATGCTCTGGTCATGTGTCAAGGATCAGCATCTGGTGCAACACCCAGCAGTGCCTAGTGCCAATGCCAAGCATCGAGTGCCCAGCAGCACCAGGCGTGCATCCAGCAAGTGCCCAGGCGCCCAACGCCCAGGTGCCCCGACGCCCAGGTGCTATTGCGCGCCCCGCGTGAGCGCACGCCTAGAAATCTAATGCCGCTCTCACAACATTTGGATATCATGAATTTAAAGGTGAAAACGCTAACACTTAATATTGAAATTTTATGACTTGTACACAATTATGCTCAGAAGTGAATTGATGGGAGAATATAGTTAGGTTTATACCCGAGCGAAGGAGTCGAATTGTACCCTTAAAATGTGATATTCGATAATATGAGAACTAAATATGAATTTATAAATTTATAAAAGACATTCTTGGATTAAAGACATAATACCTAAGTTGGGACGATCAAACTAAGTAGACTTCCTTTTTGTAATCACAACTAGGTAATTTCGAGGCCTTGCATTGAGAACGGTTGAAAGAGTCTACTTCACAATTTAAGTAAGAACTCGTTAATGTAAAGGATTCCGGGTTGGTAATCCTCCCCTCTCATTAACATTATGAATGAATGAAATTRAACTCTTTTAGTTGCTCTAATGTGTTGTGTGTGGGATTGTATGTTKATGTGTGTAATTGTGTGGAAMGTTACATGTATTCATATCCTGCATTACTTTTATGTCGTATGATATGTTATCATGTTTCATATTTTGTACTGTTTGTATGCATTTCATGTCATGAGCATGTAGTTAGAATTCTGCATTACATTCGGCATGAGCCATTCACACACTTAGAAGGTGAATAGTTTAGGAAATGAAATTTTAAAGGAAAATGTTAAAGTTCTCAGAGAGGAGTGTAAACCTAGCCACAAAAGTTGTGAGTGGGAAATGGAACGTGGGGGACCGGCGCACCCGACCCTACCCTCTTGGAGGGTAGGTAAGAATTGAATGTTCACCTCCTTGGAGGTGAAAGTATAGAAGTTAAAAGAAATGTAATTTTAACTGCTTTGCTGTACTGCCGATTAGAATGGAATCGGTTCCAAATAAGATGGCCCACTGCAGAGCTTAGTGGCTAGGCGTTACACTCTAGTGAGCTCACGAATGAAAGTAAATGGAATGTTTTACTGTAAGTGAATTTTGAAGGAAATGTTTTGTAAAGAAATTTTGAAAAGGGAATGTTTGGAAAGTTTTTCATTTAAAAGGTAAAATCTTAAAATTTCATGACATGTAGGACATGTTTATGCATTCATGCATGAGGTTACTTACTGGGCTTTTTAGCTCATTTCTTTTTCTTATGTTTCATTTTAGATGAKGTGTAAYCAGATGGRACGAGGAGGTTCCTTGTGRTCGAGCTATGATACCCCGAAACACGTTTCAAACTTATTTTATGTAAACTTATTTTATGTAATAAGATGATTTTATTTTGGAATGGTTTAAATTCTTGAGGCTTCCACTATTTTTGTTTTGAATAAATGTTGGGATATTGAGTATTTTTTAAAATACATTTTTGACTCTTTTGGGTATTGTTGAGTTTTAAATGGATAGTTGACTATTTACGAGTAGATTGATGTAATATTCTCAACTTAGGACAGTTCGTAATCTAGGGGTATTACAGTTTTGGTATCAGAGCTTAGGATTTTAAAATGATTCTATAGACTTGATAAGAGAAAAACTTATAAATTTTTTTTAAAAAAAATTATACGGGTATCAAGCAATGCCACAAGCTTCCCTTCTTGTACCATCTAGTAAGTTTCTATTTTGATTTAGATTCTCGAATGAGTGGTATGTTAAGTGTTAAATTTGTATTTTGATTTAAATTTTCGAATGAGTTGTGTAACACCCCAAAATTTACTTTTATTAAATTTATTTGATTTTACGTGAAATTGGTGTGCCAATTAAGGTTGGACATTTTATATGATTAATATTTTTAAATCGTACGTTTAATAGGTGCGGAAATGTTATCCATATCAAATAAGAGTTATCGTTGGCTAAATGTTCGACTTGTGGGTCTATGTATTAGTTAGTTTATAAGTTATTTATATGATAAATTATGTTTATTTTAAATTAAAATAGTAGAGTATTATAAATATATAATGCGTAATAATTCCTTTTAGCTTGAGGATCGAGTCAATTTTAGGATAGAATTTCAGTCAATAATGTGAGGTGCTAAGGTGCAAATCCATATCCCAATATAATTTTGAATGTATGGTAATAGTATATTAAGAATATCACCGTCTACAATTCGTAGATGGAGCTCTGAAGACGAGTGAGACGTGGAAACCTCTCTCATTGGTAGCTCAACGCGCGCTTGACCCGTGCAGTACTGAGCATTCTGCCGGTGTCGACACAGGAACCGCGCAGGACCGCCTGCATCGCGAGAACACACATGCCGCGATGGACCTGCATACCGCACGTATACACGCGACCGCACGCGTGCTCGCGGACACTGATCGGGACTCACGTGACTCCACGGACCATGGAAGGCCCGTGGTCCAATCACACTAGACCGTGGAGTGATTCAGCGAGCTAGGTCACAGGGACCGGATCTCCTTGCGATGTATATGTACAGCTGCGTGTAGGACCCGTCAAGGACCAGCCTCGATATGATCACTGAGGACTTGGCGTCCTAGGAGTCAGGCCGCTGCGCTCTGTCCGTTTCCTGACTCCGTCTCGACCCTGCGGTCAGTATCATGTCGCTACGCTCGCGAAAGAGAGTGCTACGTATCACTCAAATAGTGGACCGTCCGTACTGCTAATCAGCCACGCGGTGCGTTGTTTCTACTGGGCTTTGCCGCGGTTAGACAGTTGCAGATAGAGTAAATAGAAGAGCTCCCTTTAAGGAAGCTATCGTTCGGTGACATCTCAGTCCGCGGCAGCTGCCGCGTACGCCACGGCGGGCTCGGTCGCTCCCCATCCAAGGCCTAGACCTCACAGGACCCAGCTGCGACGCTCAAGCTCTCGCTCTCCCTTAGCTCTCTCTGTCGCCCGTGAGGAGGGGCAAGCGTCGTCTCTACCGCGACGCTACAGGATAGCGGTTTAGCACCGTGTCACCGGGAAGTTCGCCGGCGGTACCTCTTTCCTTCCTCTTCTCTTCGACGTCGTTTGGTGTACTCATCGCAAGTTAGACGTCCCCTGCTCTCACCATTCACGTTCCCACCGGCGCCGCCGTCATTCCCCTCTTCTTCTATTTTACCCACCCTCTCACCGCCGCGACGCCTCGTGCCGTCCTTTCCTCTTCCTCTATTTACCACCCTCTCACCGCCACCAACTCCTTCCTCCCTTCCTCTATCAAGATCCCAAAAGAAAAAAGAAAGAAAAGTAAAAGAAAAGAAAAAAAAAAGAATTATGAAAGCAACAGGAGAAAAAACATTAAAAACAAAACCCGGGCGTTGATTGGGCAGTCCGAAAGTAGGTTAAGATTGGTTTGAGTATTTAATTGCATTGCACGGAAAGAAGTTATTTTCGGATTGAAAGT
>MEJB01000064.1:261455-313853 GCA_001752375.1 Rhazya stricta
GATAATGTGAGGAAAGATTTTGAAATTGTAAAGGTTGAAATTTGAAAAGGAAGTTTTAGGGTAAAAGGATTGGCAAGTGACAATGATTTACGCACTTGCCGAGTACGGATTACAACTACATTTGAAGATTGATGTACGGAATACTTGCTATTGGCGTAATGTTAGAAATGTATTCTAATCATGCAAAGTTGATTTAATTATTGTACTATCACTTTAGTGCTGTCGTAAGACAATTGTATTTCAATGATATTTATGCTTGGGTTAAAGTGAAAGCTGTTAAGGGTGTTTGTAGTGTATATCTTAAGGTGTGTTGAGTATAAAGTTGTTAATTTTCGTAAGTTAAGTAAATAAATATTTACTTATACTTACTCCTCCTAATGAATGAGTTCAGGACATGCATTTGCCCAAGAATTAATTCAACTTTCATTTGAGGAGTTAGCTAAGTTGCATACAGGAGCTTTATTGGCATCAACAATAAGGTTTTTTCCTTTTAATGATCAAGGCTAATAGAGTTGAAATTTATCATATACCAGTTAGGTATTACAGGAAATATTTAAATTATTCAGATTAAAGTAAGAGTATTATAATATATAATGCAAAATCCATTGTTCGGCTTGAGGAATCGAGCATATTTGATAGTTTTTTTTTTTTTTTTTTATTGATAAAAGAAGAGTCTTAAGGTGCATTCCATTATAAATAATTGTTCAACATGTTAAAGTTATAATTTACAATTCGTAAAGTGGAGTTTAAGTGCTATGACCTACCAACTCACATTACTTAAGGGCTTGCGTGCAGTTCCTGACGTGTTACCAGGACCCGCAGCCGCAGCCACGCGGACTCAGCCCGTGGATCTTTGCAAACCGCGACCCGAGGACAACGCGCAACGACCGGTGACCCACGGACCACCGACGTCCGTGTTCCAAACCTAGACCGTGATGACCTCACTGGGGACAAGGACCGGTTTATTAAGTCAGCTGCACGTGACAAGACCAGCTGACCGTCACTGAGACTTTGGCCGGTCCTCGATAGCGTGTGCTTGTCGCATTCCTGCTTCCCGTCGTCACTGCGGTCCGTCATTCGTAGCCACAAAAGATGTGAGTAGGAAATGGGACGTGGGGGACCGGCGCACCCGACCCTACCCTCTTGGAGGGTAGGTAAGAATGGAATGTTTACCTCCTTGGAGGTGGAAGAATGGAAATAAAACTTTTTTTTGAATGTTAACCGCTTTGCGGTTCTACCGGTAGAAATGGAATTGGGTTCCAAATAAGAATGGCCCATTGCAAGCTTAGTGGCTAGGCATTACACTCTAGTGAGCTCACGAACGAACGAATGGAAATGGAAAGTTTTTATTGTAAGAGAATTCTGAAGAGAATGTTTGTAATGAGTTTTGAAAAGGGAATGTTTTTGGGAAGTTTTTCATTAAAAAGGAGGAACTTGAATTTTTACATGCAGGACATGTTCATGCATTCATGCATGAGGTTACTTACTGGGCTTTTTAGCTCATTCCTATTGCTTATGTTTTTCTTGCAGATGATATGTAACCAGATGGGACGAGGAGGATGCTTGTGGGCTAGTTTGGATACCCGGGGAATTGGTTTTGTGTTAATTATGAAATGAGATCAATTATTTTTGAGTGTTTTAAATTCTTGAAGTAAAATTGTGAGTTTTATTTTTGAATGGTTTAAAAAAGACTTTCACTGCATTTCTCTTTTGAATGATTGTTGAAGGGTGAGGGTTTGTTAAGATTTATTTTTGACTCTTTTGGAGATTGTTGAATTTTAAATAGATGGTTGTTATTGTGAAACGGAATGACGTAACATTCTCAGGTTAGGATAAGGTTCCTAATCTAGGGGTGTTACATTTATGGTATCATTGCTAAGAGTTTTAAAAATGATTCTGTAGACTTCATAATCAAATTATTTCTGAACTTTTGAGAAGTATATGGGTATCGAGCCATACCACAAGCTTCCCTTCCTGGACCATCTGGTAAGTTTGTATTTTGATTTAATTTCTCGAATGAGTTGAATGTTAAGTGTTAAGTTTGTATTTGAATTTAAATTCTCGAATGGGTTGGATGTTAAGTTTTAAGTTTCTATTTTGATGTAAATTCCCGAAAGAGTTGAATGTTAAGTATTGTGGTATGTCTTGTTTTTGCTATGAATTGGGAATGATGTAGAATGTTTGAAATTTTTAAGATTCATTTAGATAAGAGGCATTACGTTTCATGTGTAATACCTAAATGAAATCATAAATGTCATTCTCACTTATCCATGAGATGAAATTAAAAGTGTAAAGAATATTAATTTGATGCCAAATTAGGAGGAAGTGTTTGTAGAATAAAATTTTTGAAGGAAATATTTTCCTAGGAATGTGATACTTAAGGTGTTTGTAGAATGAAGTCTCTRAAGGAAACCTCYTRKTARGAACTGGGATACGGAATCTATGTTAAAGTATTATTTGAATGCTTAAGATGTGAGACTGTCTTGTTTGTAAATGTTGAGCAATTATAAGGTGATTGGTTAGGTTGGATGGATAATTTTTGATAAGTAAGATATCGAATTTCTTTTGACAATACTGAAGGAGTTTTTAGTCGATTTGAATAGGTTTAGCTTTGGTTGGGATAGTTATTTAAGTAAAATATTTTCCATAAGGAGATGTAAATGATATGTGATTTTGATTCCAAGATGCTGAAAGGAACTAAGAACAAATGTGTGATTAGATTTTGGACTATAAGGTTTCGATTTTGACTTTTGACGATTTTTGGCTTTTGATAAGAAGATCATAGAGTTGAATTTCTATTTTGATTGGAGAATATTAAATTTTCTTCTTTAAGAAGTTGATTTGATTTTAATTACAATTGAGGAGATTAAGATATTTTGAGGAAAGGAATTAGAATTCATTGGAATAAATATGGTATGTTGGATCTATTTTAAGTAGTTATGATGTATGTAAGCTTATCAATATATAAAATTAGGTTTATAGATCTTCTAGAATTATAAAAGGCCAAAATGTGATTTTTGCGGGAAGAGTTAAAATACCACTGGATATCTAGTGTTCTGTTGATATTTTAAGAATATCTTTGAGGTTTAGTTAGAAAACTAGTCCTATTAATGGAGTTAACGATCATGTACCTAGTTTTTACCCAGGGTTGCACGTGTGTTGTTCGTGAAGAAGAATGATGGATCTATGAGGTTATGTATAGATTATATAGAATTGGATGAGGTGACGATAACGAATAGGCACCCATTGTCTAGGATTGATGATCCATTGATCAACTTCAGGTGCTAGATATTTTTCTAAGATTGATCTGTGAATAGGGTAATATTGGTATGGCCCTTAAGAGGCAACATAGAAAAGAGACAAACGAAATGCGTACAAAGTACCCATAACCCTTTAGTGAACCCTAAATTTCGAGGATGAAATTTATTTTATGGGGTAGGGTATTGTAACATCCCAAAATTTACTTTTATTAAATTTATTTGATTTTACGTGAAATTGGTATGCCAACTAAGGTTGGACATTTTATATGATTAATATTTTTAAATCGTATGTTTAATAGGTGAGGAAATGTTATCCATATCAAGCCCAAGAAGGGGTGGTTCAACCCTAGGACGATGGGGCAGGTAGTACCCGTGCCTCACAAGGGACTCCAATGACCATGAAGGCCTTTATGCAGGCAATGACTGCCTTTGGACAGGCTAGTCAGTCGAGGAGGAGCAAAACACGGGTGTACGGGGAGATCTCAGAGTTTAAGAGGCTCACCCCATCGCCATTCTCAAGTACCATTGACCCCGTGAAAGCAGAGAATTGGCTGACAGAGATACAGAAAACCTTCTCTGTCATGCGATGCTCAAGCAAAGAGAAGGTCGATTTCGCCACGTACATGCTCCAAGGAGAGGCGTATGACTGGTGACTGATGGTTCAGCTCCAGCATGAGAGGGATACTAGTCCCTTTACTTGAGAAATGTTTATCGAGGCCTTCAACAATAAATATTTTTTCAAAATCGTAAGACAGCAGAAGGAGCATGAATTTGCGAGACTGGAGCAGGGGAGCCGATCTGTCTGTGAGTATGAAGCTAAGTTCACGTGATTAGCCAAATTTGCTCCTGATTTGGTTGCTACGGAGGAAAGAAGAGCAAGGCGATTTGAAGAGGGGCTCAGGCCTCAGATTAAGCTGGCAGTGATCCCATTTGAGCTTTCTTCGTATCGATAGGTTGTTAATAAATCTCTCTTGGTAGAGAGGGCACAAATGTTAAGCAATGAGGAGTTTAGGAGTCCACCCACGAATCAGAGATTTAGAGGTGGAAATCCTAAGGGTGGTCAGAAGAGGAGGTATAATCAAGGGAGTAAGCAGGGAAATCAGTAAGGCAAATAGCAGAAGAAAATTTGCTCCAAATGTGGCAAGGAACATATGGGTGAGGGCCTCCTCGGCAAGGAGGTGTACTACAAGTGTGGAAAGCCATGGCATTTTGTTAGGGAATGTCCTGGTGGGAGTAGTGGAGTTTGCTTCAACTGTGGAAAGCCCAGACACCTGGCCAAGGACTGTAGAGTGGCGAAGCTAGCTGCTCAGGCACGCATCTTCACCATGATGAGGAAGGAGGCCGATGAAGCATTGACCGTAGTGTCACGTACCTATAGCTTTAAAATTTCATTAATTCAAGTATGATGAATGATTGCATGAGTTTAAGATTACCTGTTATATAAGCACTTTATCTGTGTATAATACACCTGCCAATATACTGTTTGATTCGGGAGCTACCCACTTCTTTGTCCACCCTGCTTTTGCTGAGAGATTTCAAACCTCGTGTACACATATGGATACACCGCTTGGTGTGTCCATACCTTCTGGGGAAGTCACTAATTCGGAGTACGCATTGAAGAATTGTATGATAGCACCGGATGGGAACGAGTTGATAACAGAGCTCGTAGTGTTGGACATTCAGGAGTTTGATGTCATTTTAGGCATGGATTGGCTGTCAAAGCATCATGCCACAATTGACTGCCACAAGAAGAAGGTTATGTTTGGTCCGCCTGGCGAGCTATAGTCCTACTTTGTCGAGTCGAGGGTGAAACCGTCCATCTTGATAATATTTGCTATGAAGGCCCGTCGGATGATGAAAAAGGATTGCACTGGCTACCTAGCTTCATTAGGGGAGATTCTTGAAAAAGGTCTCTCGATGGAATGAATTTTAGTTGTTCGAGAATTTGTGGATGTGTTTTCGGATGATCTTCAAGGTTTACCACCGGTAAAGGAGATCAACTTTGCCATTAATTTGGCACCTGGAACGGCACTGATCTCTAGGGCACCCTATTGAATGGCTCATACGAAACTTAAGGAATTGAAGGAGCAATTGCAGGACCTCATGGATAAGGGTTTCATCCGACCTAGTTTCTCACCATGGGGTGCACCTGTACTGTTTGTGAAGAAGAAGGATGGATCGATGAGGTTATGCATAGACTACAGAGAGTTGAACAAGGTGATGACAAGAAATAGATGCCCGTTGCCAAGGATCAATAATCTATTTGATCAACTCCAAGAGGYGGGATATTTTTCCAAGATTAACTTGAGGTCTAACTATCATCAGTTGAGGGTTCGAAATAAGGACATTCCTAAGGCTGCATTTCGAACTCGGTATGGGTACTATGAATTTCTGGTGATGCCATTGGGGTTGACCAATGCACCTGCTGCATTTATGGATTTGATGAATCGAATCTTTAAGGAGTATTTGGACCAATTCGTCATAGTCTTCATCGACGATATATTGGTGTACTCTTGATCTAAGGAAGAGCATGAGAAGCATTTGAGGAAGGTACTCCAGGTACTTAGAGTCGAAAAACTCTTTGCAAAGTTTAAGAAGTGTGAGTTCTAGCTTGATAGCGTGCCATTTCTAGGACATATTGTGTCCAAGGAAGGCATTGCGGTGGACCCGAGTAAGATTGAGGCGGTCCGATGATGGCTAGCACCTACCAATATTGGTGAGGTTCATAGTTTCCTTGGGTTAGTTSGTTATTACTGGAGATTTGTGGAAAGATTTTCCAAAATTGCCTCTCCTATGGCCTACTTAACCAAGAAGAACACAAAATTTCTGTGGAATGTGGATTATGAGCGCAGTTTTGAAGAGTTGAAAAGATGACTAACATCCGCTCCGGTCTTGACAGTTCCACAAGGTTGTAAAGGGTTCGTGATTTATAGTGATGCCTCAATGAAGGGTTTGGGTTGTGTCTTGACACAACATGGTAAGGTAATTGCTTATGCCTCAGGGTAATTGAAGGAGTATGAGAAGAATTACCTAACGCATGATCTGGAGTTGGCTGCCGTTGTTTTTGCGTTGGAAATCTAGAGGCATTATATGTATAGAATAAGGTACAAGATTTTCACGGACCATGAGAGTCTCAAATACTTCTTCACTCAGAAGGAGTTGAATATGAGGCAATGACGATGGTTGGAACTCATAAAGGATTATGATTGCATGATAAACTACCACCCGGGGAAGGCTAATTTAGTGGCTGATGTGTTTAGCAGGATGAATCATGGAGCTATGGCCGTTTTACGAGTCTGTCAAAAACCACTAATGGCAGGGATTCGGAAGCTCGACTTGGAAATGGTGTCGCAAGACTTATCAAGCTACTTCACGAACATGACTCTTACACCTACTCTCCTTGAGAGGATAAGGTATGTGCAGATGGATGACCCCCTGGTGTTGAAAGGGCGAACAGAAGTTGTGGAAGGAAAATGTTCAGACTTCGTAATCACGGTTGATGGAGCTCTGCGGTATGGCAATAGACTTATGGCTCAAAATGATAAGGGTTTAAAGGAGGAGATCTTGAGAGAAGCTCATAGTACACCCTATTTGGTTCACCCAGGAAGTATGAAGATGTATCAAGATCTGAGAAAACATTTTTGGTGGGTTAGCATGAGCCGTGATGTGGCGGAGTTTGTTCAGCATTGTCTTACCTGCCAATAGGTGAAGGCTGAACATCAACGACCCTCTGATCTTTTGCAACCCCTTATGATTCCAGAATGGAATGGGAATGCATTGGTATGAATTTCATTGTTGGGTTTCCTAGGACGAAGAAAGGATTTAATGCTATCTGGGTAATTGTGGATCGTCTTACAAAGTCGGCACACTTTTTGCTGATTAAGACTATCTATAGCATGGAGAAATATGCGGAGTTGTATGAGGCTGAGATCGTCAGGCTGCATGGTGTCCCACTATCTATTGTGTCTGATCGTGACCCAAGGTTTACTTCTGCATTCTGGAAGAGCTTGCATAAGGCTATGGGTATACGATTAAATTTTAGTACCACTTTTCACCCACAAACAGACGGATAGACTGAGAGGACAAATCAGATCCTGGAGGATATGCTGAGGGCTTGTGTAATTGACTTCCGAGGAACTTGGGATGAATTCCTTCCGTTAGTGGGATTTTCGTACAACAATAGCTATCAGGCTACCATTAATATGGCCCCTTATGAAGCACTCTACGAAAGGAAGTGTAGGTCACCAGTTCATTGGGATGAAGTGGGTGAGAGRAAGTTGTCCCGAGATAGTGCAACACACTGCAAGGCAATTGAAAGGATTCGTCAATGGATGAGAACTGCTCAAAGTAGATAAAARAGTTATGCGRATAGGAGGAGGAAGTAGTTGGAATTCGATGTTGGGGGACAAAGTCTTCCTAAAGGTGGCGCCTATGAAGGGAGTTATGAGGTTTGGGAAGAAGGGGAAGTTGAGCCTCATTTCGTTGGACCTTTTGAGATCCTCGAAAGGGTGGGCGACTTAGCCTATCGAATTGCTTTGCAAGTGACCCTATCAGGTGTACATGATGTATTTCATGTTTTCCTGCTAAGGAAATATGTTCAGGATCCCTCCCACATTCAAAGTTATGAAGCATTGGATCTTCACGAGAACCTGTCTCACGAAAGATGCCTGTGGAAATATTGGAAAGGGATAAAAAAGTATTGAGGAGGAAGGCGATACCGTTAGTGAAAGTCCTTTGGAGGAATTATACAGTTGAGGAGGCTACTTGGGAATGAGAAGAGGAAATGCATGATAAGTACTCACACTTGTTCGATGAGTCCTAAATTTCGAGGACGAAATTTGTRTTATGGGCTGGGGTATTGTAATATTCGAAATTTTTCCTTTATTAATTTTGTTTGGTTTTGTATGAAAYTGTGTGCCAACTAGGGTTGAAAATTTTATATGTGATTAATAATTTGAAATCTCACGTTTAATAGGAACGGAAATATTGTCCGTATCGAATAGGAGTTATCATTTGGTTAAAGGCTCAACTCTTGGGTCTATTTATTTGTTAGTTGGAAGTTGGGCTTTTTATCGAAAGGAAGCCCGTTATATTTAATATACGGATTTTGGGTTAGAWTTGGATGGGAAGGCCCGAAAGGCTTGGGTTACGGCCCAAAATATAAATAAAATAAGAAAATATATAAGAAAATAAAAAGAAAGAAAAGAAAAAAAAACCGAAAGAAACTCTTCATCTTCTACCCCCATACGCCGCCGCCACCATTTCCCCTCTGCCTACCCGACGCCGCTTGTCACGGCCCTTTCTTCTTCTCTCTTCCCTTCTTCCACTGCTGACGCTTGAAGTGGCCTTTGCTTGTTATGGCTTGCGATCTGCTTGCCGTATTAAACTACGCTGCTGCTCGAACGACGCTTGCAGCGCGCGTCGCTAAGGCTGATCACTTGCTGCTAGAGTCGCTGCGAGACGCATGCCAGGAGGATCCACCCCTACGAGATCCGGTAAGCCATCTTCCTCCTCTCCTTCTCTGCGCGACCGGATCTGCGATACTGTTCGCCAGATCCGCCGTTGTCTCTCCTTCTTTGTGCGACCGGATCTGTGCGATATCGCTCGCCAGATTCACTGTTGCCTCTCCTTCTCTGTGTGACCGGATCGGCGCGACACCGTTCGCCAGATCGGCCGTCAGCCGTCAGTTTGCTCTTTGTCCTTGCCGCTTGCATCACCAAACATTGCCACTGTGAATCCACCTGTCGGCCGAGATCTCGACGTAGTCTGGATCAGAACTCTATTGCTGCGTGTATGAGGAGCAACAGCCAGTGCAAAGCTAGCAGTGCCTAGCGCCAGTGCCAAGCATTGGGCGTCCAGCAGCACCAGGCATGCACCCAGCAAGCTCCYAGSCAGYAGTACCCAGCGCCCAGGCGCCCGATGCCCAGGCACTAGACGCCCAGGCCCACAGATGCCCAGATGCTATTGTGTGCGCCGCGTGAGTGCACACCCAGGAATCCAATACCGCTCTCGCAACATTTGGATATTGTGAATTTAAAGGTGAAAATGCTAACACTTAATATTGAAATTTTATGACTTGTAMATAATTATGCCCAGAAGTGAATTGATGGGAGAATATATTTAGATTTATACCCGAGCGAAGGAGTCGAATTATACTCTAAAAATGTGATATTCGATAATATGAGAACTAAATATGAATTTATAAATTTACAAAGGACATTCCTGGATTAAACACATAATACCTAAGTTGGGACGATCAAACTAAGTAGAGTTCCTTTTTGTAATCACAACTAGGTCATTTCGAGGCCCTGCATTGAGAACGGTTAAAGAGTTTACTTCACAATTTAAGTAAGAACCCGTTAACGTAAAGGACTTCGGATAAGTAATCCTCCCATCTCATTAACGTTATGAATGAATGAAATTGAATTCTTTTAGTTGCTCTAATGTGTTGTGCATGGGATTGTATGTTGATGTGTGTAATTGTGTGGAACGTTACATGTGTTCATATCCTGCATTACTTTTATGTCGTATGATATGTTATTATGTTTCATATTTTATACTGTTTGTCAAATGATGTGTTATATACGGTTGCATGCATTTCATGTCATGAGCATGTAGTTAGAATTCTACATCACATTTGGCATGAGCCATTCACATACTTAGAAGGTGAATGGTTTAGGAAATGRAATTTTAAAGGAAAATATTAAAGTTTGAAAATGTTAAAGTTTTCAGAAAGGAGTGTAAACCTAGCCACAAAAGATGTGAGTAGGAAATGGGGCGTGGGTGACCGGCGCACCCAACCCTACCATCTTGGAGAGTAGGTGAGAATGGAATGTTCACCTCCTTAGAGGTGAAAGTATGGAAGTTAAAAGAAATGTAATTTTAACTGCTTTGCGGTACTACTAGTAGGAATGGAATCAGGTTCCAAATAAGATGGYCCACTGCAGAGCTTAGTAGCTAGGCGTTACATTCTAGTGAGCTCATGAATGAAAKGAAATGGAATGTTTTACTGTAAGTGAATTTTGAAGGAAATGTTTTGTAAAGAAATTTTGAAAAGGGAATGCTTGGAAAGTTTTTCATTTAAAAGGTAAAATCTTAAAATTTCATGACATGTAGGACATGTTTATGCGTTCATGCATAAGGTTACTTATTGGGCTTTTTAGCTCATTTCGTTTTCTTATGTTTCATTTCAGATGATGTGTAACYAGATGGGGTGACGAGGTCACTTGTCGGCGAGCTATGACACCCGGAAACACGTTTCAAACTTATTTTATATAATAAGATGATTTTATTTTTGAATGGTTTAAATTCTTAAGTCTTCCGCTACTTTTATTTTGAATAAATATTGGGATATTGGGAATTTGTTAAAATACATTTTTGACTCTTTTGGGTATTGTTGAGTTTTAAATGGATAGTTGATTATTTGCAAGTAGAGTGATGTAATATTCTCAACTTAGGACAGTTCCTAATCTGGGGGTGTTACAATTTTCCCTACTAGATGTTTCTTTAGTACATGTCACATAAATCTTCTTTGAAGTTTGTGCTTTTAATTTTCTAGAAGAAATTGTTTGAATTAGCGCTTTTAACTAGTKAATTTTGTATATTGAATATGCATATTGAATCCTAGGAACAACATTTTTGTTTTATGGATACAAGAGAACTCGAAGAGGAGACTTATTTGGAGACGGCCCTTGAATCACTTACGGCCATTTCGTACTCTCCCCCAAAAGAGTTTTTGTGTTCATTGGAAACTCTTAATAGCTGATTTAGTAGTAGTGACTAATGACTAAGTTGCCTGGTCAAAACTGATATATATTTCTTACCTTTATTCTCTAGATGGGGTTTTATATCTATTTCCATATATGTAATAAGTCATGTTTGCATCTTGGAACTAGTTGGTACAAATCAGTGCTTTGTTTTGTTGATTTACCAAAAGATGTCTACTTATTTGGCATTTGTCTTTACAATGTAAGCATATGAAAAGCTATGTAAAAAGTAAAGATTTTTGGTCTCGTGTGCTTAGGCTCTTGTAATGGAAATCTTTTTCATATAAATGAAATKTCTGTGTTTGACAAAAACTCATCTTTTTTTTTAAGAAATGCTTGTAATCGTGTTATATTGCAGGTTCATATTACATAACTCGTTTAGGGCAGCAAGGAGAATTTAGATGGTAAATTACTCTGAAGAGTAATATTAATTATTTATTTAGTTTTGATATTAATTAGTTTGATAGGAGTGATGATAACACCCCCAGATTAGGAACTATCCTAAGGATATTAGGATTTCCCTTAGTTACGTATGAAAATGTGACAACCTGCCCTCCCATAAGTTCCATTAGACTGTACGGGTGTCGCCTGCCTTTCGGTAGTCAATACAGTTGAACATTTAAAACAACTAAAATCTATAAATAGAATAGGAACATCTCATTAAATATATAATCTTACAATATTTATACTCCCAAATTTATAGAACCAAATTCCATAGTACGATTCCCAAAATATGATAGTTCAACTCTCATATGATAGTACGGACATTCTAACCATTAGACGTGAGTAGAAATCTCCAAGATTCACAAAATCTATATAAAACATAACCCTTCTAAGGCAGAAACTCGTCCAAGATTGGAAGTCAYTTCACCTCTGCTAGCGTCTACACCTATTACTAAAACATTCGAAAATTGATTGAGCTAGGCTCAAKAAGTCTCGTGGGGGTATCATAGTGTATAATCTTTACACGATACTTTAGTTTGAGTAAGAAAAGGTCAAGTTACTATTTGAAACCACTATTTTTGTAGAAATAGTTTGAAAGAATTCAATGCTGAAATAAAATAAACATGCCAAGTTAAATAAAATGTTTCATCCTAAGTATAGAGTCAAGAAAATTAAACATTAACAATAGGAGATCCACTCTACTGGGTTAATATTTACTAACCTTATCTCTCCATTTATGCGTTCAATTTTCAATCGAACCCCATGAACAATAACAAGTAAGCCTGCTACTCGTGGCTATAGGAGTCGGTTGCCCCTAGGTTAAACCTYGTAACCAAGGTATGAGCATCCAACATGTACCGTGGATACTATATGGCACAATAGTCCACCTGAGTGGACCTCGCCCACCATAGATATAATCTACCTATTTTGGCCATTTGGCAACTCCTGAAGCACTATCGTCYAAGCGGCTCAAGAGGTCTTCGTATTGGGGACTAGCTAAGCGCAGTACGTTGCCGCTGGACTAGTACTTGGAGTCACCGACTACGTACTTAATCATTACAATATGTACACATTTCAAGTTTGTCTCGATAATGAGCTTGATGCAAAAATGAGTCAATGAAACCTATAGAGCTCATGATTAAATAAATGAATTTATAAAAATAGTCATTTGATAATTCAAATCCAAGTTTCATGTCAATGAGTAAACATTTGGTATGAACAAAAATAATCCATGTGATAAATCACGACAATATAAAATCTATAAAATGTAAGAGCATTTCAAAATASTATGTACAACGTTTCTTCAAAAGAATTTGAAGAGTATTATTGTTTAAAACAATCGAAAGAACTTGAAACCTTTAGGAAGTTTATAAAACGGAAGGAGTCACATTAAAACATTTGAGAATAATTGAAAACACTTTTCTAGAGTACAAAATCACCCATTTGAAAATTTTATCCCATTATTCCTTTAGCTTTTTAAAAGTTTTCTTTCTTTGACTAACATAAGCTCACTTGGTATCTCGCCTAACCATTAGGCTTTGCAGTGGGGGCTTATTGTTTGGAGCCATGTCACATATTATACTGGTAGTACCTTTGTTCTATAATTATCATGAATGTGCAACATGTTGTGACTTACGAAAATAATGAAAACCATGTTCATGAATGTACATTATAGCATAAAACAATGCACATGTCATTTCATAACTTAAACATATAGGAATTCACATAGTTCAAATCAAACATAACACTTATAGTACTTCACTTATAGTGCAATCTTTTTAAAGAAAGCTTTGATGAGGATCTTTGCTTCAAAGATATTGTACATGGTAAAGTGCCAAACTTTTACGAATTAGAGATTCCATTATTGAAAATATTGCTACAATTTTWGGAGTGGACTAAATTATTTGATATGATTTGTGCATTGAAAGTTTAGTTAGATTGTTTTATGCAAACATGACTCTTGGTTGAAGGGGCTTAAAGTCATATCGGATGCAAAAACTATTAATGAAATTTTTGGCTTAACTGAAGTGGGCTTTTACATTGAGGACGTTGGGGAATATGATAGTGATACAATTGGTATTACTAAGGAAGAACTTTACAAGTTTCTTTATCGGAATCCTACAAAACCTAATTTGAACAACATGGATATAAATGCGAGATTTATAGCTCTAATTGTTGCTCAGTTTGTCCAATGCCAGTCGGGAAAGAGAATGCAGTCCTAATTGTGTTTTGACTTACAAAGTTTTAAAGCATGAAAAAAGATTGACTTAGGGCTATGTTTCTATTTAACAGTGAGCTTGTTCTAGCAAAAGGAGCTACCATATGGTTGCATATTGACCAAGATATTTGAGCATTTTCAAGTTACTTTAGATGATGAGTCATCTGTTATGAAGAAAGAATACTTTGGGACAAGAAATATTCAAGCAATAAGATCAAAGCAGAAACAAACTGGAATGCAAGAAGATCATATTTCTAACAACGGTGAAGTTGATAGTGTTGAGCATGGCRAAAGTGAGCCATCTAGTTCAAAATCTGCAGGTTTACTTTCTAAACTTAAGGCAATTGAAGTTGGTGTAATGAAGATTGAAGGGAAGCTTAAGAAGATAGGAGGCCAGCACAAGATCACTACGTCAAAAAAGGTCTATGGTGATGTTTATTTCACTACGTTTTTTACAAACATCGTCATAGGACTTTTTTATTGATCTATGCCGATGCTTTGAATAAACGTCATTATATGCATACTTAAGATGATGTGTGCAAACGACATTTATCTATGCGTTGCCATAATACTATCTTTGACAACATATGCGGCAATGTTTGCGAAAACGACATCATACGTGGATTTGAGATAATACTTTTAAGATATGTTGGATGAAAATAGTATCTCCCAACATTTAAGATATGTTGGCAAGAATGTTGTAATAGAATATTATCTATGGCGAAATATGCTGACGATGTTTCCATTTAGTCGCCTAAACACTAGATAAGATGACTTTTGAAAAACGTCATTATATGTAGAATTGAGGCGACATTTTAGAATTCCTTTTGCACGCTGTGTTGGCAAAAAAACATGTTATGCCAACTTTTCCCATATGTTGTCATTGAGGTCGTAAAAAATCACAACACTAGACARCATTTGTAGGTGACATTTACCCTTTAGTTGTTTAAAMACTAGATACGACGATATATGCGCAACATATATAAAATGTCATTCTAGATTGAATTGAGGTGATATTTTAGAATGACATTTGCACAATGTGTTGGCAAAAATATATGTTATGCCAACATGTCCTATATGTGGGCATTAAAAGTCGTAAAAAATCACGATATTAGATGACATATGCTGATGACGTTTCCCTTCTAGTCACATAAACATTAGATATGACGATTAAAGGATGACATTTACAAAAAAGTCATTCTAGTTAGAATTGAGGCGACATTTTAGAACAATATTTGCACTTTGTGTTGCCAAAAGCACATGTTATGCCAGTGTTTCATGTACATAGGCATTAAAGGTCATAAGAAATCACAACTTGTGGCAACATATGTTGATGGCATTTCTCCATTAGTCGCCGAAATACTATATATGACGACATTTATAAAATATCATTATATGTGGAATTGAGGTGACATATATGAATTACATTTGCACTATGTATTGCCATAAACATATGCTATGCCCATGTTTAATATATCTTGGCATTAAAGGTCATTAGAACTCACAATATTAGATGATGTTTGTCGACAACATTTCATTATACCTTAGCATATATATTATTTTTCAATTTTATAATTTATTTTGGTTCACAATATTAATTTTATCTCTATGTGTATACATGCGGCCGATTGCTATTATAGCATACTTAATTTCTGGCAATAAGATGGGACATTTTTCATTCATACGCCTAAATCTCTCCAGGAAATTGACTACATTTGTTGACTTTTTTACTTTATGGCTAGCAACTCTGCAATAGATACTTCCAGGATGAGCACGTAGAACCTCTCATGGAATAGGTGCTCCATATTAGCCCAACTGTTGACAGAATTAGGCTGTAGGCTAGTGTACCATATAAAGGTTGATCCAATCAATGACAAGGAGAAAAGTTGTAGCTTATGCAGGTCGATATTGCTGAGTTCTCCACATTGAGCCATGAATTGGCCAATATGCTCTATTGTTGTCTTATCATCATTTCCTAAAAAAGTGGAAAAGTCAAGCATCTTGTATGCTTGAGGCATGACAACTAAATAGTCTATCCATTTTGGATAGGGTTTCTTGTAGACCAAAAGGTCATTGCCGGCAATATTGAGCCTAACATGCCTCCTTAATACATTGACCACTATATTAGTATCGACTGATATAGGAACCTGTGCTAGCTGAACCCCTGGATGGGCTGGAAGCAACCTTTCAAACTCATATGCTCAGTCAAAAAAATACTTTTCCTGTTATACTCTACCGAGAGGAGGTATCTGTTCCTGTGCCTGAGGTGTTTGTGTTCCCATCATCGATATTGGCTGCCTCATGTTGAAGCCTGGGCTTGTCTAGCAGGGAACTAAGTAGCATAATTTTATCACCCAGTAGACTACTAGATGTACTACCTAGGCGCACAGGAAAAGTTCGATGCTTGTGGTAAGAAAGGATTAGTGATTTCTTGAGTGCCATAGGGTATCAGCTGCCCCCTAGCTGTGATGACCATGCTACATGAGGCTGTTCTCCTGGCAAGGCGTAGCCCATTTGCTAGAAAGTATTTCTTTGAGCCATTGTAATCGGATCTTGGGTAATTGTGGCAGAGATGGACCCCAAGTTTGCACTGTTTCCAAATTTTCTAAAGAGTGATTAGACATTGGGGCAGAAGGGAAGGCAGCTACAGTTGGGTTAGGGTATGCCTGAATTCCACATTATGCTAAACTCTATAATCTCATTTTGCAGCATGGGCCTGAAAACAGTAGCAAACTGTTGTATTAGATTTTGCATTAACTCACTTGTGCATTGCTTCATAGTGAATCAAATGGCTGATAAAGAAGTTGGAGTCGGCTATTCATCAGTTGATGTTGATGGATCTCAATGTAGGAGCCCTTTCCATCCAAATTTTGTTGGCCCCCCTTTCACTGAGCCAAATTTCAGCATATTAGTAGTAGGTGTGTCTTGAAAACGAGTTTGGTTGTTCTGATTTCCAGTCATGATTTTTCCATCGGAACGAAGTATCATGCATACTCAATAGGCCCCATTACGTGTGTCAGTTGTGTTGGTGCACAAAAATTGCCTAGTCGAATTGGCTATCTTGGTCGTGGCGTATTGAGCTTTTCAACACAATGAGGCCCAATCAGCTATACATCTAATCGGTTTATTGGATCCATAACTACCTTTTTTTTTTTTTTTAATTTGGTTGTATGTGGGTCTTTTGAGTTAGCTTAAGTAAGCCCTCACAAAATGTGTAAATCAACTAAGGTAACCAGGAAAATAATCACTTGTTTGCTATAGTATTTAGCCAAATGAGCTTCTCAAGTCAACTAATATTTAGCCAAATGAGTTTCTCAAGTCAATYAGGGGACAAATAAGCTGAACAGACACACAAATATAAGCTTACAAAAATACTAAACAGCAAAAAGATGCAATTAAGATAGCTAAAACTAGCTAAGTAATTATGCTGAGTGGAGAATGATGCTAGCCGATGTGAAGTAGATTATGACTGTACTAACTAGAGTAGCCAAGCTAAGATATATGCTAAGTAGTATATTAATAAAGATAAGTAACCTAAGCAATTATATGTAAGCTAAGCCTAAGGAAAATGGAAAAAATAAACACAATTAAAGCAAGAGAAGACTGATAAGCTGAATCAACTAGCATACTATACCACTAAAGCTATAAATTATACTACAAAAAGTGTAAATGATTAATACCTAAGAAAGCCAGTAAATGAAAGCTAATAAGGCTTTTTGCATGATYGGATATTTCATTGGCCAATGTCCATCTTGATCAGCTACTCAGTTGATCATGCGCCTTGATTTTCAGCCAAGTAGTTCTGATCTTATCTTGTTAAAGAGCCAATCGCTTGATTTCATGCTATTGCTATCGTTTCGATTGACTTTTTCTCCTTGCTCATCGGTCAATCTACCATAGTTCTTTTTCGCCTTCCATTGGCTACTGAGATTTTTAGCCGTTTTGGCTACCCATATCTTGGGGTTTTTATAGATGCCGGTTATGCTAGATTAGTCGTTGTTCTCTACCTCAATCGTTAACGTTGGCTATTTTCATGCGTCAACACTAATATTTACATTATACACAAAATAATCTATTTGTCTCCCTTTTTCTTTCTTTTTCTTAGAATAAACTTATCTTGAAAAATATATACATAGTATCTCAATGTACTCATATTACTTGCAGATGATGGTATATAACCCTCTGAAATGACCTTAAAAATGAACCATCAACCATACAAATAGTAATGAGAGGAATAAAAATCTACTTAGCTAATACAACAAGTTTGAGCTCAAATATTCCCAAAATTGATGCTTTCGTTAACGAAGCACATAAGATATCTCCGATCAGTAGATAGAGAATCGGCTGTTCTGTTTAAAGCATGATGCTTATATGACCACTTTTGCATTGATATGTGAATAAGACAGTCAATTGAAGGCGCACCTACTGTTACTTCATTTGAATAAAAGCCATTTCCTTGCTAAGACAACTCTTGGACTGGCCTGAAACATGAGAAATTTGTAAGAGCTCACCATCATCAAGCACTCATAATTCAACTACACACAACCTTCGTTGTCTAATTCATCGTCCTTCCTCCTCACAAATCACAACCTCCCTCTAAATTTTTTCAAGATTGGAGTACTTTCGCTCCAATTTTGGCTTTCTATTTTAGTGGCAATGAAAGGAAACGAATGGATGACATGAATAAGAAAATTGGAGGGTAAGATATCAATTGAAATTCCACAAAAGTAGCTAAAATTTTGGACTCCAAGTTTTGCACTTTTTTTCGGTGCACATTACAAGGAATAGAAGAAGCATGGAGAGGAACAACGAAGAATTGTGTTTGCCTACATAGTTGGAGCTTGAAGTCCCCAGAAAGGGCCATAGTGCATGGTACATTTCTTTCTTTCCATGTCTTTGTTAATATTCTTGAGGAGAACAACGAAGAATTGGGTTTACCTACGTAGTTGGTTCTCAACATAACTTCAATTTATGATTCTTGGTTTAACTTAACTTCAACTTATTGCAATAACTTAGAGGAGTGATAGATTGCAATCAAACCTTGTTTTAGGCTTCTCTGAATGTTGAAGCTGGATTGTATTTCTTATATGTACTATAGGGTTAGCCCAACAAAAACTTAAACACGATAACTTAAGCAAGACTATAACTAATAATGAGAAGTTATTGACTTACYATCACATTAAATAGAAACCTAGGACATTCACCCCCAACAATTGACAAATCCCACGATATTGTAGGACCTTGCTGCATCATTATTCCCTAGTAGCCTTTCTTTTTGTATTATTCTGACATAGGACATCTTTACTTTCTTTTTTGGCAAATTTAGATTTCCTATTAGAATCCTTTAATAATATTTTATCAAAATACTTTGTAATAGCATGCAACTATCCTTTGTTTTGTCACTCCATTTCTAGCTTTTGTGGAAGAAATTCGGGCATAGTAGCTCTTACCAAATTAGAAGCATCACAAAGAATATTCTTGAATATTATTCTAGAATGATTTGGTGTTTAAAAAATTCTGCTTCAATCTAAGATCCAAAGCAGATGAACGAGTTTTTCCTTGCTTCATGAATAGAATCCAGTGTAATGAGGAGACCATGCATTAAGTAATCTTAGAGAGAGTATCAGGCAGATAGAAGCAAGTAGTAAAATCAAATCAATGAGATTTGTGTTATAATATTATTTATCTGTGTGTTATTTTTAATGCCTAAATTTAGCCATCGTCAATGGTGAGACAAGATGCTACAACTGATCTAACAGAGCTAATTTAGGAGAAGTTTCTAGAAGAAAGGTAGGCCAAATAGCTGAGTACTCAATGATTGATAAAACCAGAGAATGAGCAAGAAAGAGAAGACATCCAAATCAACAAAAGAAGCATGAATATCAGGTAATTGGCTACTCGGCAAGACAAACCCAGAAATGCCTAGCTGAAAACCAAGGAGCAGAGGCAAGAGCCCAGCAAAGGGCTCTGCTCGAAGAATATCTAAAGATAATMGAGAAACAAACTATCAAGACATCAATGTCCTCAGTCTATTACCTGCTGAGTTCAAAATTGTCAATCAACAGTACTTATTAACAGGCGATATACTTTCAATTGAGGAGGCTATAGTTRAGTTAGTCCACCTATAGTCCTACCAACCAAACTGCGGATGTTTTTCCCAAAACCAGTAAAGGAGATGGTGAATCACCTCAAACCCTTGTACATCAAGGCTCATTTGGATGGCTGTCCAATTAACCAAGTATTGCCACCTTAAAATCAAATTAGCAGAGCTTATGAATACTAATATTCAGATGATTAACTTTACAAGAGATTCCACCCATGCAGAAGGAGTCTTGATCATGAGCATTATTGTCAGCTCAAAGACGAGCATGACTGCCTTCTTTATAGTAGCAGCAGGAATGCTGGTCTATACCATGTTGTTAGGGCAAGATTAGATTCACACCAATTGGTGCATGCCATCCACCTAGTGAAAGTTGTCCCTGCCAATCCCAATCCATTTTAGCCGACATACAGATGAGGAAATCTATCTTCTACTCTACTCTCCAGAATTTAATCCATCATGTTTTGCCAAATTGTCTTTAGGATATGAATTTAGAGTTACCAGAAGGACCAACTCGGTAAACTCCAATCGAACAAGGACCCTTTTAAGAAGTATTAACCATCCTAAGCTTTGATAGTTTATAATCCCACTCGGCCGTTTGCAAGATCTAGATAAAAATGGTCAATTTGCTGAAGCCAGAGGATACACAGGACATCCTTTAGACTAAATAGAACCTTAAGCAGGCACCGGGGTTTATATCAAGATCCTCTCATATATATCAACCTGGGAGATCATGGGGAAACCAGTTGCCTCGGCTCAGCGCTTTGTTGGAAGATGGTCAATGAAATAAGTTGGTTAAGCTGATCATATGATATAGAGATTGTTTCACCTAGGATTATCACGAGATGACTTGCTTGGATCGGATAGTAGTTGAGCATCACTTACCCATTAAGGAGGGATACAAGCCTCACAGATAGCTAGTTAAGAGATTTAATCCTGCTTTTTTTTGAAAGTCAATGAGAAGGTAGAACAACTTTTGCTATGTGGTATTATCCAGAAGGCTAAATACGCTGAGTGGGTATCGAACATGGTGCCTATTATCCACAAGAATGGCCAACCGCGGGTATATATYGATTTTAGAAATTTAAACCAAACCAAACCCAAAGATGAATATTCTATATGATGGTTGACTCAGCCACAGGAAATAGTCCTCAGCTTCATGTATGGTTACTCTGGTTACAACTAAATATTCATAGTCGAGGATGATGTACACAAAAGGGCCTTCAGGTGTCCAGGAGCAATCGGCCTTTTCAAATGGGTAGTGATTCGATTTGAAGAATATAGAAGCTATATTTCAGAGGGCCATGAACATGATTTTCCATGACCTAATTGGCCAGAGCATGGAGATATACATTTGATGACTTAGTCATCAAATTACCTACCTTCTCCCAACATTTGGCCGATTTGGAGAAATCCTTCCTAAGGATGCGCCGACATAATTTGAAGATGAACTCGAACAATTGTGCCTTTCAAGTATTAGTTGGGYAGTTTCTTGGCTTTCTGGGGCACCAAATAGGAATTGAGATTGACTCCAACAAGGCCAGAGAAATAATGGAATGTAAGCCTCCTTGAAATAATAAAGAGTTACAAAGTCTAATCGGCAAAATAAATTTTCTAAGGCTATCCTTSGCAAACTCGGTTGGGAAACTCAAAACATTCTCATCCTTGCTAAAAATATGGCCAGCCGAGAAATTCACATGGGGGTAGAATAGTAGGAGGCTTTTAAGCAGATCAAGCAAAACCCTAGCCTTAGCCTCATCTCGAGGCCACAAGCTGACGAAACTTTATGTGTCTGCTGCCGACACCTCAATTGGGTTCCTGATGGCCCAGTGATGACGAAGGAATGAGAAAGACATGTAGTACCTTAGCTGATTCATCAACGATGCAGAATCTAATTATTCACCCATTTARAAATTATTCCTCTCACTTTGTCATGCCTGTACCAAATAGAGTATTATGCTCCTGGTGAAGGTTGATGGTATTGGCAAGGTAGATTTGGTACGTTTTCTTTTGAATCGGCTTATCCTCCAACTGGGATTGATGAAATAGGCAGTGAAGCTAGTGAATTTTTCACTAAAATATTTACCCTTGAGAGGCATTAAAAGGCAGGCAAGAGTCGATTTCCTACCAAACATCCTTGCATTGAAAGGGCTACATCTATGGGCAGAAAATCAAAATTATGTTTGGGTAAAACCTTGGAAGTTGACCTTCGATGGTTCCAAAACTAGCTGGGGGCAAAAGTAGACATCATATTCACCAACCCAGCTACTCTCAATGGTAGCTTCATGTTTCAACAAGAGAAATGCTGCTCTAACAAACAAGCTGAATATACGGCCCTAATCTTAGGCCTACGACTTCTGTTGTCATCGAAAGCCCAATCTATCTAGATCATGGGTGATTCCCAATTGGTTATTCAGCAATTAGCAAGCGAAAACAGGTGGACAAATCATAATTTAGTTAGATTGTATCATGACACACAAGCCTTGCTAAGAGGATTTGCCGACGTAATACTGGTACATCTGCCAAGGAAAGAGAACTAGGAGGCCAATGATTTGGCTCAATATGCATCAGGATACAAAGATGTGCTTGTAGGAGATATATCATCCCACCTCGATCAGTCGATCTTTTGCATTGACAGCCGTGGCACGGCTGATTGGAGAACGGATATAATCACCTATCTAAAGGATACTTAATCAAGGTTAGTAAAAAACTCTAGCACAAAGCTCTAAATTGCCTAGTTGTTGATAATGACCTATTTAAAAAGGGCCACAAGGGTTTTCTTTTAAAATGCTTAGGCAAGGAAGAATCGGCTCCATGCCCTGGCAGAGGTTCACAAAGGGTTGTGTGGAGCTCATCAGGCCGAGCCAAAACTAAGATGGTTGTTACACTGGAATGGAGTTTATTGGTCGACCCATCACATCAGATTGTTATACCTATGCTAAAGGCTATAAGACTTGCTAGAAACATGGACACCTCTTTAATGTCCTAACCAGAAAGCTTCATCCCATAGTTAAACCATGGCCATTCAGGGGCTAGGAATGGATGTAATGGACAAAATTTATCTGCCATCC
This sequence comes from Rhazya stricta, assembly GCA_001752375.1. NCBI lineage: Eukaryota > Viridiplantae > Streptophyta > Magnoliopsida > Gentianales > Apocynaceae > Rhazya > Rhazya stricta. Next base: position 284,315 of record MEJB01000064.1, read on the forward strand.
TCCAAAGATCATTCCTTCATCTTGGTTGCTATAATTTCTTCACCAAGTGAGTAGAATCTCAGCCGTCGACAAAGGTAACCCAGGAAAYTGTTATTAACTTCATTAAACACCAGATTCTTTTTCACTTTAGGATCCCAAAATCCATAACAGTYGACCAGGGGATCACCTTTCCCAAAGGCAAAGTGGCTGCCTCTGCCAAACAGTTCCAAATCAAACTCATACACTTAACCCCCTATTGCGCTCAAGCTAACGAGCAGACTAAGATGACTAACAAAATTGTAACACCCGAGATTTATTTTTTYATTTTTATGAACTTTATATATAATCATATAATTTGTATTCCAATCTACTAATTAGATTATATTCATGATTATTAGTGGTTTGATTATTTTGTTGCGGAAGGACTTGGAGGTCGTAACATTCAATATGTCAATTAGAAATAAATTATTATTTCTTTGATTTATTATTTACTTGGCATTATCATGTGAGTATATTTATTTAAATGTGAAATTTTATTAGCTAAATTTAACTAGAAATTTTTAGTTAATTAATTTACGCTTGACCCATTAGAGCCTGTTCTCTTCTTATTCAAAACTAAAACCAGATTTAGAGTTCGATTTTAGGCCAGAAGAAAACTAATAGATCTTAATTTAGTTAGGTTTAGTTGGCTAAGGAATAAAAATGGTCCATGAAAGAATTTTGTTTAGGGTTAAGTTAGTTTTCAAAAAAATTTATAAATTGACCTAAAGAATCTTCTTCCTTACGAAAAAAAACCCTAACCCTAACCCTTCCTGCCACCACCTCCCTCTGCTCTTCTTGACGCCGTCGGTGGCAACACCTTCTCTCACTCTCTCTCTTTCTCTTCTTGCCGATCTTGCTGCTCAACTCTGCTTGTTGCTCGCTGATCATCCCTGCACGCAGCAGCTACCACGCTTATCATTGTGCGAACCACTCCATTCGCTCGTACTGCTCTTGTCACTTGAAGCCATTACTGGGCCCAGATCTTCTTGCCACTATCTGACCAGAAATTCACGGCTTGTCCGCTCCAACCAGCAACAGCTTGACTCATGTTGTTGCCATCTTGCTCGCTGTCCGATTGCTGCTTATTGGAGTTCGTCACCAAAAGTCGATCAGAAACAGATCTGCAGGAACAGTTTGCCACAAGCGACCAGGCACCGTGCACCTTTCCTTGAACTAGTTGCGCGCGCAGCATGGSCACGACTAGAATACCGTTCGGCTCGGAGTGCACCTCTGCCTAGCGCGATTGACACCATAATGCCTTAGACTCGATACTATGCCTAGGATTCAGGATTCAAGGTGAATCCTTAGTTTCTTCGTTTAAATTAACCGAATGGCCTAGGGTTTTGTGCTATGTATTCATAATCATGAAAAAATATGGAATATATCCAATGTGGAGTTTAATTTAGTACGATTAAGTAAAAGAGGCATATAATTCTAGAAATAAGTTGGAATATAATTTAGTGTAAAATTTTAAATTTGTACGATAAAGTAATGTATATTGTGATTRTATTATTATTACTACTATTGTTTTAAAAACGGTTAGGATTCATGAAATTTATCTATACTATTAGTAGTTCGATTATTTTCAAYATGAAATTTAAATTGAAACAATTATTGGTTAACGTCACCTATAGGGTAAATGATGAATTTATTAATGTTGAACACTTATTTTATATGAATGTATTTGGTTAAACAAATTTAGATGAATATTTTTTGTGTAACAATATAAGGATACTTTTGGCACATTGATATTGTGGGTAGCCAAGGCACTCTGCCAGCGATTTTTGAAGTAACCACATTTACTAAGGACTTCAAGTAAGTAAATTCTCACATTCTCATTAGTTATGATGTACGTGAATTGGATGTGAGTGTATGGTTTATATTGAAGTATGTAAGTGAATTCACATATCCTTATTAGTTATGATGCATGTGTATTGTTGTCATGATTTAATTTCTCTTATGTGTTTTGCATGTGAATTCATGATTGATATTGAAGTATGTACGTAAAAATTTCACATCCTCATTTATTGTGGTGCATGTATATTGTTTGTTTAATTTAATTGTTCCTATGTGTTGTGATTTATTTCAAGTGTGTGAATTTACTATTTGTTGACATGTTGAAAATTTGAAGTTCAAAGTTCATGTGGTCCATGTTCATGTGCATATAATCTGCAATAATCTTCAACATTTTTTGGCATGGGTATAAAGAAAGCAAATGTTTTTAAGAAAGAAGTTTGGAAAAATGTGATTTCAAATGTTAAATGATTTCCAAACATTTTGAAATTGAAAAGGGATGTAAAGCCTAGACCATGAAAGGTGCCAGTAGCAAATACGGCATGGGGGACTTGCGTACCCGACCTAACCCTCTTGTAGGGTAGAAAAATATGTAATGTTCACCTTTTGTGAGGTAAAAGTGAAAGGAAAATATTAAGTAAAGTTAACTATAACACTCCCAGATTAGGAACCTTTATCCTAACCTGGGAATGTCACTATTTACTCACTGACACGAATTTGCGGAAGCTCAAAAGAATTTAAACCAAATAATAAATACTTAATACAACCATCTTAATCCATAACATTCATTTACATTGACTTCAGGGTATCTTGGTTTGCCTACAAGTGACCTCCTCGCACCATCTGACTACACATCATCTGAAATGCAAACGAGAAAAATGAATGAGATAAAAAGCCCAGCAAGTAAACCTCATGCATGAATGCATAAGGTTTACTTGCATGTCATGAAATTATAAAATTCCGCCTTTAAGATGAAAAATTTTYCAAACATTCCCTTTTCGAAAAMTCTTTACAAAACCTTTCCTTCAAAATTTACTTACAGTAAAACATTCCATTTCCTTTTATTCGTGAGCTCACTAGAGCGTAACGCCTAGCCATTAAGCCCTGCAGTGGGCCATCTTTTTTGGAACCCGATTACATTCCACCGGTAGAACCGCAAATCAGTTAACATTCCTTTTTCAAAAAAAAGTTTTCCTTTCATCTGTTCACCTTTAAGAGGTGAACATTACATTCTTCCCTACTCTCCAAGAGGGTAGGGTTGGGTGCGCCAGTCCCCCACTCCCCATTTCCCACTCACATCTTTCGTGGCTAGGTTTACACTCATTTCCAAAAACTTTAACATTTTCAAAACTTTAACATTTTCCTCTAAAATTCTATTTCCTAAACCATTCACTTCCTAAATGTGTRAATGGCTCATGCCAGAACTGATGCAGAATCCTAACTACATGCTCATGACATGAAATGCATACAATTGTATATAATATATCATTCGACAAATAGTGCAAAATATGGAACATGATAACATATCATTTGACATAAAAATAAAACAAGATATGAACACATGTAACATTCTACACAATTTACACACATCAACACACAATCCCATACACAACATTTTAGAGCAACTAAAAAAGTTCAATTACATTCATTCATAACGTTAATGAAATGTGAGGATTACTTACATAGAAATCTCATATCCAATGCATTAATCTACTTGAAGGAWATCAGATACATCCAATCATATGCGTTAATGAAATGGGAGAATTTCTTACATAGAACTCAGATAATAATAACATATATACGTTAATGAGAATGTGAAAGTTTGCTTRCTCGAAGTCCTTTACATTAAAGGTTCTTATTTAAGTCGCGAAATGAAATTCCTCGACTGTTCTCAACGTCAAGGCACTCAAAATGACCTAATTATGATTACAGAAAGATAGTTTAGTTAGTATGATTGTCCCAACTTAGATATTCAGGGTTTATTCCAATAATGTCAACTGCCAATTATTAGTCCATAATTAGTTCCCACATTACCAATTATCATGTCTTTTAGTACAATTTAAACTCCTTCGTTCGGGTATTAAACTTAATTTATGTTCTCTCACAATTTTACTTTAGGATATAATTTCATAGGTCATAAATTTCAATATTAATTAATAATGTTTTCACCTTTTACGTCCATAAAGTCCAAGTGTCTCGAGAATGGTTTTGGGTTCTCGAGCGTCTAGGCACCTAAGCGTTGGGCATTCGGCTCCTGGGCAATGGGCACTGGGCGCCTGGGCATCGGGCATCTAGGCACCCAGGCATCTGGGCATCGGGCGCTGGGCGCTCGCTTGCACAAGCACTGGGACCTGGGCGCCTGGGTGCTTGCTGTTTCTGGAGCTGGCAAACAACTAGCAAGGATTTATGTTTCCGGCGAGCTTCGGTGAGTGGTTGATATCTACTAATAATGGTGATCGAATGTGGGCAGAGCAACGATCGGCAAGGAGCTGGCTGGCCGTGCGGCAGAACACCCGAGCGGCGGCATTCCGCACACAGATCTGGTCAAGAAAGAAAAAATCTAGACAGGCTCTGCTGCATTGAGCAGCCAAGTGCGGTCCTTCCTCCATCCTGGCGAAACCATAGAGCAAAGGAGAAGAATAAGAAAAAGGTGAAGGCAAATAGGCGGAGCGCTTCCTCTCGAGCGGCTATAGACTTCGATTAGACACGGGTCACGTGTCCCTAGCGTGYAGCAACCTGCCGCGGTGTAACTAGAAGCGGCGACGAGCAGTAGATGAGGACGGACGATGGTTGCGAACTACCAGGCAAATCTAAAAACTAGTAGCTCCAGTCGCCTAGATCTAGGTAACCCTTAGTGTCATGAACAAGTGGTCAGCGATCTCGGTGAGTGGAGTACGGCGACCTTAGGCACGGTGAGGAACTGAGCAGTAGGTTACGGGGCCAGGCTATGTCGCAGGGCTTGGATCTGGACGATCTCAAGCACGGCGATGGAGACGACAATCGAGCGATGGCGAATCTGCAAGGAACGACTGCGTGAAGAGGATGAATGGCAATCAACGGGCAGTGGCAGTCCTAGATGGCGGCGGCAAGAAGAGAGGAAGAAAGAAGCGAGTAGGGTTTGGGCCCGGCGACACAATGAGGAAGAAGAAGAAGAAGATTCTAGGGTTTTTTCTATTTTTCTTATTTTATTTTTCTTTTTTTCTTTTTTTAACTTGGACCGTAACCCAAATCCTTCGGGCTTTCCCATCCATAATTAACCCAAATCCTTAAATGAAATTCAACGGGCTTTCTTTCGATAAAAATTCTAGTTTTCCGAATGAAAATAAATAAGCCTAACGAGTCGAGCCTCTAAACAACCAAGGGCCCTAATCGGACAAACACAATAATTTTGCACTTATTAACATACAATTAAAACATTAACCACATAGAAAATTATCCAACCCTAGTTGGCAAGCAAATTCCCAAGATCAAACAAAAATTCATAAAAAAGAAATCTTGGATATTACATTAACTGCTTGGCGGTTCTATTGGTAAAATGTGATCAGGTTCCAAATAATAATTGCCCAATGTAGAGCTTAATGGCTAGGCGTTAGGTCAAGTAAGCTTACGATTTGAAAATGAAATTTTTGGAAAGTTTTGACAAAGTAAAATTTTTAACTTCATGAAATATAGTGCATGATACATGCATTCATGCATAAGATTTACTTACTGAGCTTAGTAACTCACCCCATATTCCCTTATTTTACATTTCATGTAATGACTAGCCAAATAGTGTTTGGAGATCATTTTGGAGCAGGCTTTGATACTCAAGAGTCATTTATGTTAATTAAATTTTTTATTGATTTATGAAGTTGTTGAATGCTTAAAGTTTTATTCGTTTTATTTCAAAAGCTTCTGCTAAATTTTAAGTCTATGAGTATTTTGTTAGTAAATGTTATTGTTGGGGAATGGACTTATTTCGTTTATATATGGAGTGCTGATGATATTTGGGTGTGAGATTTCTAATTGTTTACCAGGTGGATGTGTTGATATTACATAGGAAACTCTGTCGAAAGCTTTTTGTAAGCCCTTTGTATTACAATATCCAAAATTTTTATTTTTCCCAATCTCTGTAATCTATATAAGGGTAAATTAATAACAATCTCCAGTTAGGATAGTTTCTAATCTGSGGATGTTTCAATTTAAATAAGAACCTTTAACGTAAAGGACTCCAAGTAAGTAAATTCTCACATTTTATTAACGCATATGTAYCGATGCTTCTAAATTCCTTTTTGGTAAATTGAACATGTTGTCTCTGAGTTCTATATAAGGAAATGCCCGTACCCGCCCACCTCTTTCGTTATGTGTTATATGGTGGTTGTATGGGACTGTGTTATGAAATGTGTTGAGATTATGTGGAGTGTTTTCACATTTTTATATTTTGTACTGTTGTTATGTTGAATGGTATTTTAATACTGTTGTATGTATTTCATGTCATGGGCATGTAGTTATAGTATTTTGCATCATTCCTGGCATGAGTTTAGAAAGTGAATGGTTTAGAAAATGAATTTTGAAAGGGAATGAATTTTATAAATGTATTATGTTCAGGAAAATATTAAAATTTTTGGAAAGGAGTGTAAACCTAGCCAGGAAAGATGTGAGTGGGAAATGGGGCATTGGGGATCGGCGCACCTGACCCGACCCTCTTGGAGGGTAGGGAGATATGTAATGTTCACTTCTCTGGAGGTGAAAAGATAAAAGGAAAAGTAAAGGAATGTTAACCGCTTTGCGATTTTACCGGTAGAAATGTAATTGGGTTCCAAAGAATAATGGCCCATTGCAGAGCTTAATGGCTAGACGTTACACTCAGCGAGCTCACGACTGTAATGAAATGAAAGGTTTTAGAAGTCATACATTTTGAAAGGAAAGATTTTATGAAAAGGTTATGAAATGGAAATGTAATACCCGAGATCTCTTTTTATTAATTTTTATTTGATTGTGTGAATTTGTGTGCCAACTAGGGTTGGATAACGTTCTATGTGGTTATTGTTTAATTGTACGTTTAATAAGTACGGAATAATCGTATTTGTCGAATTAGGATCCTCTGTTTGTTAGAGGCTCGATTTGTTGGGTTTATTCATTTTCATTCGAAAAACTAGAATTTGTATCGAAAGAAAGCCCGTTGAATTTAATTAAGGATTTGGGTTAATTATGGATAGGAAGGCCCGAAGGATTTAGATCACAGCTCAAACTTAAAAAAAAAAAAAAAAAAACACCAAAACCCTAAGTCTTTATCTTCCTCATTGTGCCGCCGCCGCCCTTACTCCAAAAAAACCCTAACCCCTGCCCCATTCTTGAAACTCTTCCCCACCGTACACACGCCATCTCTTTCTCCCTCTGCCGACACCATCGATCATCGTCGCGTCTGCAATGAGCCATCGGACCCAGCTGCTTGGAGAACTCTGCTCTCAACGTAGCTAGGCCGAACGACAGTCGCTGCATTTCTTCTTCTCTCCTCTTCCTCCTATCGACTCAGCTTCGCCATCGGAGTTCCAGAATTATCGCACGGATCTGACCTCTCCTGCACGTCAACCGCTTAACCAAAATCAAAGCTCGCTGGTCCGATTGCTGCCTAACGAGAGCTCCGCGATGCCCTCTATGTGTGTCGCTCAATGGCTCACGAATGCCCGACCAAGAGGATGCATGCACTCGGTCAGAGATCGTCCAGATCTGGAGTCTCCCGAATCGGCTGTCGATTCCTCTGCCTATCGCGTTGCTATTGCTGCTCGCTCGATCTGCTTGCCAGGTCCATGCACGCAGCTGCTGCTTACCAGATCCGTGCATCTTGCTTGTTGCTCGGATGTTCCGTCGCGCAGCTAGACTTGCCTCCATCGTCTTCTTCTTCTTCTCCTCTATTCGAATGATCTGYACGACACCACCATCCACCCACGCTGCTGCTTCTCAACTAAGATCATGGCGGGATTTCTTGCCTCACAGAAAGTTTGCCAGATATACGCGTCTCGTTGCCGGTCTCCAGTGTAGACGGCAATGTCGTTCTGGTCGCGGCTCTCTAGAACGTCGAAAGCCTTGYCGAAATCAGGCCTGTTGTAGGCTGTTTGCTGCTGGGTTTTTCTTTGGGCTGGCTGTTCACCAGTTTCCAGAGTTGGGAGTGCCCAGTAACAGGCGCCCAGCAAGCGCCCAACGCTAGGTGCCCAGACACCCAGGACCAATCCGCACACCGCTTGAGGGCACGCCTGAGAAACTAATACCACCCCCAAGACACTTGGACATTGTGGACTTAAAAGGTGAAAATATTATTAATTAATATTGAAATTTATGACATATGAAATTTTATCCTAAAGTAAAATTGTGGGAGAACGTAGATTAGGTAATACCGGAGTTAAGGAGTTTAAATTGTAACCTTAAAAAGACGTGATAATTGGTAATGTGGGAACCAAGAATGAATTAATAAATGACAAATGACATTGTCGGAATAAACCCTGAATATATGTTGGACAGTGTAACACCCCCAGATTAGGAACCTTTATCCTAACTCGAGAACGTCACCATTTACTCATTGACATAAATTTACGAAAGCTCAAAAGAATTTAAACTAAATAATAAATACTTAATACAACCATCTTAATCCATAGCATTCATTTACATTAAGTTCAGGGTATCTTGGTTTGGCCACAAGTCGCACTATCTGGCCACACTTCACCTGAGATGCAAAATGAGAGAAATGGAATGAGCTACAAAGCTCAGTAAATAAACCTCATGCATGAATGTATAAACATGTCCTACATGTCATGAAATTATAAAATTTTGCCTTTAAGATGAAAAACTTTCCAAACATTCCCTTTTCGAAAACTCTTTACAAAACCTTTCCTTCAAAATATATAATTTGTAAAACATTCCATTTCATTTTATTCGTGTACTCAATAGAGTGTAATGCCTAGCCATTAGGCTGCAGTGGGCAATTTGTTCTTTGGAACCTGATTACATTCTTTTTCATCTTGTCACCTCCCCGAGGTGAATCATTACCTCCCACCCAGAGGGTTGGTTTGGGTGTGCCGGTCCCCCACACCCCATTTGCCACTCACATCCTTCATGGCTATGTTTATACTTCTTTCCAAAAACTTTAACATTTTCTTGAACATGTTACAATTTATAAAATGCATTTCCTTTCAAAATTTCTTTTCCTAAACCATTCATTTCTCAATGTATGAATGTCTTATGCTAGAAGTGATGTAGAACACTAACTACATGCCCATGACATGAAATGCATACAACCGTATATAACATATCATTTGACAAACAGTACAAAATATGAAACATGATAACATATCATTCAACATAAAAGTAATACGGGATATGAACACATGAAACATTCCATATAATTAACACACCTCATAATACAATCCCACACACAGCACATTAAACCATCTAAAAGAATTCAGATACATCCAATCATATATGTTAATGAAATGGGAGAATTTACTTACATAAATCTTAGATTAAATAACAATCACACGCATACGTTAATGAGAATGTGACAATTTACTTACATATACATTCAATTCATGCAAGAAGATACAATCATAATAAGAATACCCTTACATCACCACTAAATGAGAATGAAAGTATTTACTTACCCGGAGTCCTTTACGCTAAAAGGTTTCTTATTTAAATCTCGAAGTGAAATCATTCGACCGTTTTCAATGTTAGGGCACTCGCATCAACCTATTTGTGATTACAAAAAGAAAGTCTATTTAGTTCAATCGTCCCAATTTAGATATTCATGGTTCATTCCAAGAATGTCATTTGTCAATTATTAATTCATACTTGGTCCCCATATTACCAATTATCACGTCTTTTAAGGATACAATTTAAACTCCTTCGTTCGGGTATTAAACTTAATTTATGTTCTCCCACAATTTTACTTTATAATATAATTTTATAAGTCATAAATTTCAATATTAATTATTAATATTATCATTTTTTAAGTCATAAAGTCCAAGAGCCTCGGGATTGGTTTTGAGTTCTCGAGTATTTGAGCATCGGTGCGTCTGGGCGTCCGGGCGTTGGGCTTCGGGCATCCGGCATCGGGCATCGGGAGCCTGGGGCTGGCTTGCTGGGCACTGGGGGCTAGCTTGTTTGGCATTGGGCAATCGCTAGCTCTGGGCACTCCCAGAACTGGCGAGTAGCCAGCCAAAAGAAACCATCAACAGCCTATGGTCTGATTCCAGCAAGGCTTCTGGCATTGCAACGACGAGCAGGACAGTGTTGGCACCAGGACTGATTGGTGAGATGAAGGAACCGGTGACAGCAAGCTGAGGACTCAACCTCCGTGCTGTTGTTAGGCTGATCAGGCTTCCCTGGATGGTGATCGGGACCTCACGATCGGTGCACAAAAGAGGTCGGGTCAAGTAGAGGAGAAAAAGAAGAAGGTGAAAGTGGAGCTGGGCGGACCGCTTGGTCCGRAATGGCTATAGCTGTCTCCGATAGACACGAATCACGCGCCTCTAGAGTGCAGCAACTCGTCGCGGCGTAACAAGAAGGCGGCGAGTAGCAGCCGAGGACGGATGATGGTTGTGAATTAGCAGGCAGATCTGGAAGCCAGCAGCTCCAGTCGCGTAGATCTAGGTAAATCGACGAGCACCAAGCGGGTAACGCTAGTTCCAAGAAATCGACGACCAGCAAGTGAGCAATCGAAGCACTGGCAACTCCGATCTAGATGAAATTGGCAAGCAGATCTGGTCGACTACGCGTGCAGGGGATGCGCAGATTTGATGACTGAACCAGACCGCGAGGGAGGAAGAAAATGGCAACAAACGAATCTGGACGACGACAGACTGCAACCGAGTAGCAGTTTCTGTTCTTGTTGCCGACGGAAGACGAACGACAGTTTGCGGCAAAGGTGAAAGCGCAGCGTCGGGTAGGGAAAAAGAAGGTAATGCTGGCCGGAGGGTTTTGAGAAAGGGGTGGTGGCGGCTGAGATGAAGAAGACTGAGGGTTAGGGTTTGGGGCAGCGGCGGCTGCATGATGAGGAAGAAGAAGAAGGAGATTCTAGGGTTTTCCATTTTTTWATTTTATTTTATTTATTATTATTATTATTATTTTACTTGGGTCCTAATCCAAATTTATCGGGCCTTCCCATTCGTAATTAATCCAATCCTTAAATTAAATTTAACAGTCTTTCTTTCGATTTAAATCTAGTTTTCTGAACGAAAAAGAATAAGGCCAACGAGTCGAGCCTCTTACAAAATGAGAACCCTAATCCGACAAATACGATAATTACGCACTTGTTAATGTATAAATAAAACATTAACCACAAAGAAAATTTTATCGAACCTTAGTTGGCTCATGGATTCACATGATTAAACGAAAAATCCATAAAAAGGAATCTCGGATGTTACATTTTCACCTTTTAAGTTCGCAAAGTCCAAGTGTCTCAGGAAATGATCTTGGGTTCTCTAGCGTCTGGGCGCCTGGGCGTCGGGGTGTCTGGGCACCTGGGCATCTGGGCCCGTGGGCGCCTGGTACTTGTAGGGCACCTAGTGCTTGATGGGCGCCCCCAAACAGCCAATTAGAGTCCGGCTCCCGAGCTGCCGCTAGTCTGAGCACCCTCTCAGGGCGGAACTAAGGCGGCGAGCTGTTGAAGATGGACGATGCATAGCAACCTGCAAGCCAAGCGAGTGGTGCAGCAGAGCGGACGTCCAGACCAGGTCACGAGGAAGGAAGAAGAGGGAAGAGATGGCAGATTCYGGTGGCAAGCTGCTTCGTCCAAGGCGGCTATAGCAAGCTCCAGTCTAGTAGAGAAGATGAAGATGGCAGATCTGGGAGGACCGCTTCGTATCCAGCGGCTATGGTTTCTTTGGTCGCGATCGTGCAGACGATGGCGACGGCACCTGAGCGTACAGACGAGCAAAGAAGGGCGATGGCATGGGTCGTGAGGGAGAAGATCTGGGCAGCAAGGAAGTCCACCGCAGGCGATCAGTGAGCAGCAGCGGTCTCGGCTTAGCTGAGTCACGGAGCAGAGTCCTCCAAGCCACTGGATCTGCTGGTTCGTTGCTGATCTGGGCGGAGCGACGACCGGCAAGCTTGGAGATCTATGAGCAAAGAGAAGTGCTCTGCTCAAAATCAAGTCTTTAGGCAGTCAATGAGTTGATCTCCGATCGAGTACAACATATAGAGGTTGAGCAGCGAGAGCAAGCAGCAAGTCACAGTGACGCGCGACGTGCGAGCTCTGACCTCGACTGGCAGTCACGAAGGTTAACAGCAAGGAGAATAGAGGATGGCAACGGCTGAGAAAAGAAGAATAAGAGGCTGGTAGGGTTTGGGGCAGCGCAGTTAGAGTAGTGTTTTGRGCTGCATCAGCATAATCAGGAAGAAGAAGAAGAAGAAGAAGATTCTAGGGTTTTTTTCTTTTTTTTTCTTTCTTTTTTCTTTTTTTTTAGCTTGGGCCCTAACCCAAATTTTTAGACCTTCCCATCCATAACTAATCCAATTCATTAAATTAAATTTCATGGGCTTTTCTTTYGACAAAAATATAGTTTCCGATARAAAAGCAAATAAGCCCAATAAGTCGAGCCTCTAACTACCAAGGACCCTTATTCGATTAACGCGATAATTTCATACTTATTAAACGTGCAAATTCGAATTATTAATCACATATAAAATTTYCAACCCTGGTTGGCACGCAATTTCACACAATCAAACAAAAATTAATAAAGGAAAAATTTCGGGTATTACAGACAGTCGTACTAAATAGACTTTCTTTCTGTAATCACAAATAAGTTGTTTCGAGTTCCTTGACATTAAGAACAGGCGAGGGATCTCACTTCGCGATTTAAATAAGAAACCTTTAACGTAAAGGACTTCGGGTAAGTAAATTCTCTCACATTCTCATTAAAGCATATGTATGGTTGTTATAATTAAATTGCTCTCAGGTGAATTGAATGTGTATTRAATCTGAGTTCTATTTAAGTAAACTCTCACATTCTCATTAACGTATATGTGTTGTTATCATTGAACCTGAGTTCTACGTAAGTAAATTCTCCCATTTCATTAATGCATATGATTGGATGTATCTGAATTCCTTTAAGTAGATTAATGTGTTGGATATGAGATTTCTATGTAAGTAAACTCTTACATTCTCATTAACGCATATGTGTTATTGTTATTGAATCTGAGTTCTGTGTAAGTAAATTCTCACATCTCATTAATATTTTTGAATGAATGTAATTGAACTCTTTTAGTTAGTTTAATATGTTGGGTATGGGATTGTGTTGTGAGATGTGTTAATTCTGTGGAATGATTTGTACGTACTTCATATCTTGTACCCCTTTTTATGTCGAATGATATGTTATATACCATAGTATGCATTTCATTTCATGGGGTTAGTGTTCTACGTCATTCCAGGCATGAGCCATTCATACATTGAGAAGTGAATGGTTTAGGAAATTAAATTTTGAAAGGGAATGTATTTTATAAATTGTAACGTGTTTAGGAAAATATTAAAGTTTTGGAAATGAGTGCAAACCTAGCCATGACGGATGTGGGTGGGAAATTGGGCATGGGGTACCAGYGCACCAGAATCGRCCCTCTGGGAGGGAGGTAATGATTCACCTCGGGGAAGTGAAGARATTAAAGAATGTTAACCGCTCTGTGGTACTACTGGTAGGAATGTAATCGGGTTCCAAAGAACAAATGGCCCACTGCAGCCTAATGGCTAGGCGTTACACTCAGTGAGCTCACGAAAGTAATGGAACGAAAGGTTTTTACAAAGTTTTGCATTTTGAAAGGAAAGATTTTATGGACAGGTTATAGAAGAAAATGATTTGAAAGTTTTCATTGAAAAACTGAAGTTTTATAATTTCATGACATGTAGGACATGTTTATGCATTCATGCATGAGATTTACTTACTGGGCTTTATAGCTCATTCCATTTCTCTCATTTTGCATTTCAGGTGATGTGTGGCCGGATAGTGCGAGGAGGTCGCTTGTGAGCAAACCAAGATACCCTGAAGTTAATTTAAATGAATGTTATGGATTAAGATGGTTGTTGACTAGAATGGTTTTTTTTTTTTTTGTTTATTATTAAGTATTTCTTATTTGGTTTAAATTGTTTTGAACCTTCGCAAATTTGTGTTAGTGAGTAAATGGTGACATTCCTGGATTAGGATAAGGTTCTTGATCTGGGGGTGTGACAGGAAATGTTTAGAAAGTTATGATTGAGAAAGTGAAATTTCATAATTCATGACATATAGGCATGAGATTTGCTTACTGAGCTTTATAGCTCACTCTATTTCCCTCATTCTGCATTTCAGGTGATGTGTAGCCAGATGGTGCGAGGAGGTTGCTTGGGGGCAAGCCATGATACCCAAAGCATTTTCKAAATAAATTTTACTGAATAAGATAGAATGGATTTTGTGTATTACTATTAAGATTTTCWTTATTGGCGTAGCCTATCGTACTTTATATTCTTTTGGTTTTTGCAAATTTCCATTTTGATAAATGTTAGGGGATTTATTGAAAAATATTACTTATTGTATTGGATGTTTGTTGGGTTTTGAATGCATGTTGTTTACGGGTGTTGAAAATGTTTGAGAATCTTTTGAATATATACAGGAAGAAATTGTTGGAATTACAGAGGAAACTCTATTGAGATTTTTATAAATCCCTTTTCTATTTTAAATTTCAAGATTTTTATTTTTTCAAAAATTACCGCAAATTCATGTCAGTGAATAAATGGTGACATTCTTGGCTTAAAATAAAGTTTCTTAATTTGGGGGTATTACATTCTGTGCTCAAGACTTCTTTTATTAAATTGAAAAGTGAAGTTTAAAATTTTTAGCGCTCTCTTATAAGGAAAAAAATAGGGATAGTTCAACTATGTTCCGTACTAACTCTTAAATTTTATCATAGAAAAATGTTCTGACACCGAATGATAAGTAGTAAGCAAATTTGTTTTCAAGTACACTAATATTACTCTAGCAGAAGGCAACAAAGGAAGCAGCAATATGATCTAAATTTCAATTAACCACTTACTGCACATCATAGCACAAATAATATATTAATAGATCACTAATAGATACTACATATCAAATAAGCATAAAAGCAAAGGAAACAAAGAAAACATAGAAATCCAACACAAAAATAACATTATTTTAGCATCACCCTCTTTCAACAAAATAAACTAAAGCGGGGAGAGTTTGTTAGACAAGGCTCAAAAGCCTTTGAATGATACCATAGCATTAGTCCTTAGTTGCTAGCCCCACTGGCCTACTCGAGTTCGCCAACAACGACCTTATCTTTGAATTCCTAATCATATTTGCGCAACAACTCCTCAAGAGAATTAGGGAAGGCAGGCAAGTTTTTAGCCTTGGTGGCTCTTGACAGATTCAGCCAGGCTGCCAAATCCCTTTGCTCCACGTACACCCATAACTTGTTCAGTTGTTCCTGTATTAGGGCTTGGGATTGCTGTAGCATTTACAACGTACCTTTGATCTCTGCAATTTCATTACTTTTAGGGTTGCTTATTCCTTTGTTGCTGTTTTCTCTCTCTCCTCTTCCTCTATTTCTCTTTCAAATTCCTCAGTGGATCTTCTCAATCTCATCTGCCTCCTCTGATTCCTCATATGTTGCTTCCAAGGCTGTCTGTTTTCTTTTYGTGCTATTTCCTTGCACAACCTTGCTATAACATGCTCATTGATAGAAGCRGTATTATTCACTCTTCCTCATCAGGATCAACAATGACCCCAGCTTCCAGGCAAAGCGGGTTAATAAGAGAAGGGAAAAATAGATTTTCTTCCTTTTTGTCTCCGCAATTATGAATCTCAGAATGAATAAGAAGCCCAATRTTTATAATTTTGCCAATTAAAATACTATACAGAAGCACCATTCGTTCATGTGAAACAGTGTTATCATGTATGGTAGGGAGGATAAGAGACTCAAGAAAATAGTACCAAATTTTTGTGAGAGGAAATTGAGAGGACCTTAGCATTATCTTAGCTTCAGTTGTTGAGACAACCATATAGTTCCTTCAACTATGAGGATTCAAAGGACTTCTTCATCTTCTTCATTGGTGATAGATAGCAAAAATTTCTCATATTCTAGTTTCACATTTGGCAACCCATACACCCTATTGATTACCTTGGGGCTAAATTTGACTTGAATTCCTTTTATTGTCACCATACTTTCCTTGGCATCTGCTAGGCCAACATAGAACTCTCGAACAATGTTGATAATAGGATCATCTGGGTGTTGCGCGAACTCTTGCCACTGGTGGTGTTCAACACTTTTCTACACGTTGATCACCATCTTTGAGGATTTCATTGTGAACTGGAAACCTTTTTCCAGCAACAAAGTTTTCTTCCAAAAAGTTTCATCGTATTTTTTCTCTGATCCTTTGGTTGCAAACTTAGGCAGAGGTGTCAACTTTTTTTGGTTTATGGCTATTTTCCTCACAATGATTTCTTTTTGCTTCAAGGAGAACTTTCTATCACAAAAGATTGATTATTTTCGATGAAGAACAGACTGTTGCTATTGCTTAAATCTGATGGATGGCTTTGAAAATAGAGAAGAGCCTTTTTCGGTTTTGGAAGAGTGAGGGTTTGTGACATTTGAAATTTTACCAATTACAACCCTTGGCTTTATGCCTTCATGCCTTTTGAGTTACCAAAGTGCATCAGTAGCTTCCTTGCTTAAATGGGTTTCCTCCACTGAATTCGAATGTGAATTTTCCACGTATATGACCTTATGTGTAGCAGCAATGCTGATGCCGTGGCTTTACCCTGTCAGAGTATCGGTTTCTCGCCTTAATCATCTAATGTCATAGCATCGGCCCTATTGTAATTAAATCTAATGGATGGCTTTGAAAAGTGAGGAGAGACTTCTTCGGTTTGGGAAGAGTGAGGGTTTGTGATATTTGGATTTTTACCGATTACAACCCTTGGCTTTATGCCTTCATGCCTTTTGAGTTACCAAAGTGCATCAGTAGCTTCCTTGCTTAAATGGATTTTCTCCACTGAAGTCGAATGTGAATTTTCCGCATGTCTGACCTTATGTGTAGTAGCAATGCTGATGTCATGGCTTTACCCTTTCAGAGTAACGATTTTCTCGCCTTAACCATCTAATGTCATAGCATCAGCCCTACTATAACTTGTTTAACTAAGTTGCTCCCCAATTATTCCTTCTCCTTATTAGTTGAGGTGAACATAAGTAGCGTAGGCCTGTATGCTAGAAACGATTTATTAAATTGAATTAAAGTAAAATAAATTTAAAATGAGCTATAAAATATTGTTACTCAAGGACTGCCTCCTCAAAGTGCTTGCTTTATAGTCTTCAACCAGACTTTGCTATAGCATTTTCAGTTTAGAGTAATACTAATGAGAATCTTTCTCCTTTTTGTTCTCTAGTTTGATAGTGCTTCAGCCTTTGCCCATTTTCTTGAAATATACGCCTAACTTTTTCATCATTTAATTCTACTATTCCATATGGATAAACTTTGATGATCTCAAAAGGTCCCAACCATCTTGGTTTAAATTTTCCTGGAAATAGCTTCAATCTAAAATTGAATAGAAGTACCTGCTGACCTTCTTYAAATTTCCTTCTTAGAATTCTATGGTCATGCCACAATTTGGTTTTTTCCTTGTAAACTCTAGCATTCTCATATGCCGCATTTCTGAATTTGTCTAATTCATTGAGCTGTAGCATTCTCTATTTCCCTGCCAAGTCCAGATTCAAGTTCAGCACTTTAATAGCCCAATAAGCTTTATGTTCTAATTCAAAGGCTAAACAGCAAGCTTTTCCATAGATCAACTTGAATGGTGACATTCCCAAGGCAATTTTAAATGTTGTCCAGTATCATAATGCTCCAACAAGTCTTAATGACCAGTCCTTCCTGTTTAGGCTCACAATTTTTTCTAGGATCCTTTTGATTTCTTTGTTGGAGATTTTTGCTTGACCACTAGTTTGGGGATGATATGCTATAGCAATTTGGTGTCTTGCACCATATTTGGCGAGTGCTTTCTCTATCAATTTGTTGCAGAAGTGAGATCCTTCATCACTAATTAATGCCCTTGGTGTGCCAAATCTTGTAAAAATAGTTTTTTGAAGGAACTTGACCATTGCCTTAGCATCATTGGAGTGTAATGCTATAGCTCCAATCCACTTTGACACATAATCCACTTCAATTCTCRGCAATTGTGTCAAAAACTTGTTGGGGCCTAATCGAATTTTAGTTAAACAACTCACACACGCAAGTATACGCGGCCCACATTTAATACCCGAAATTTAGTTTCTATTTTTCTTTTCAAACTTTATGTATATATAAATAGACAATTTATGTTCTAATCCACTAATTAGATTGTATTCATGATCGTTAGCAAATTGATTAATTTACGGCAAAAGGACTTGTAAGCCGTAACGTTCGATGTGCCAATCAGAAATAAATAATTATTTTCTTGATTTATCATTTGTTATGCGTTAATATGTGAGTATGTTTATTTAAAGGTGAAATTTTATTACTTTACTTTAATTAGAAGTCTTTGTTAATTAATTCAGACTTGACTCATTAGAGCCCGTCCTCTTCTTATTCAAATCTAAAATCGAATTTGGAGTTCGATTTTGGGCCAGAAGAAAACTAGCAGATTTTAATTTAGTTGGGCTTAGTGGTTAAGTAATAAAAATGGCCCAAGAAGAAATTTTAGTTAGAGTTAAGTTAGCTTTCAAAAAAACAAAAACTATTTAAAGATGAAGATTACTATTCATCTTTTTTCCAAAGAAAACCCTAAACCTAAACCTCCTAACCATAGCCGCCACCAACTGGCACCTCCTCCTTTTGCCCTCATCGATACCGGCCTTCCCACNTCTCTACCGATGCCGAACGCCACTCCATCTCCTCCGTTCTCGTCAGGCAACCAGGCGACCAGACGCCTTGGCAACCAGATGCCCAGCGACCAGACGCCTAGCGACTAGACGCCCAGGCGCCTAGGCGTCCAGGCGACTTGAGGACCAGGGCGACCAGGCACCGTGCACCGTCCGCTCGAGCCAGTAGTGTGCGCTACCAGGACTGCTGTTAGCATGCCCGAAGCGCATTTCCTTCCCGAGCATGATTGATGCCATTACATCTTAGACTCGATGCCACACCTAAGGTTCGGGATTTGAGGTGAATCCTTAGTTTCTTTCTTTAAATTAACCGAATGGCCTAGGTTTTGTATTATGTAATAATAATTAAGAAATAAAATATGGAATACATTTAATATGAAATTTAAGTTAGTATGATAAAGTAAAGAGGAGGATATAATTCTAGAAGTATATTTAAATATAATTTAGGGTGAAATTAGGGTCTCTATGATAAAATAACGTATATTGTGATTACGATTATTATTGTTAGTTTAAGAACAAATTAGAAGTCATGAAATTAAATTGTACTATTAGTAGTTCGATTTTTATTGACATAGCAATCCATCTTGAGAAATTATTATTTAAGGTCACCGTAGGAAAAATGATGAAGGTATTAACAGTAAACACCTGTGTTAAATGAAAGTGTTTGGTTAAACAAGTTTCAAATGAATATTCTTTATATAATAATGTTAGGATACTGTGGCACATTAACGTTGTGGGCAACCAAAGCACCCGTTAACGACTTAAAGTAAAACTTTACTAAGGACTACAAGTAATAAATTCTCACATTTCATTAATGCATATGAATAGATGTATCTGAATTCCTTTAGGTGGATTAATGTGTTGGATATGAGATTTCTATGCAAGTAAACCCCCATAYCCGCCTATCTCTTTTGTTGTGTGTTATGTGGTGGCAGTATGGGATTATTTTATGAAATGTATTGACTGTGTGGAATATTTTTACGTGTTTCCTATCTTGTACCATTATTATGTCGAATGGCATGTTAATTATAGTGGTATGCATTTCATGTTATGAGCATGTAGTTAGTGTTAGACATCATTCCTGGCATGAGCCATTCATACATTTAAAAGTGAATGGTTTAGGAAATGAAATTTTGAAAGAGAATGTATTTTATAAATTGTAGCGTGTTCAGGAAAATATTGAAGTTTTTGGAAAGGAGTGTAAACCTAGCCATGAAAGATGTGAGTGGGAAATGGGTCGTGGGGGACCGGCGCACCCGAACCGACCATTTAGGAGGGAGGTAATGATTCACCTCTAGGAGGTGAAGAGATGAATGGAAAAGTAAAGGAATGTTAATCGCTTTGCGGTTCTACCGGTAGAAATGTAATCGGGTTCCAAAGAACAAATGACCCACTACAGCTTAATGGCTAGGCGTTACACTCAGTGAGCTCATGAATGTAATGAAAGGAAATGTTTTACAAGTTATACATTTGGAAGGAAAGATTTTGTAAAAAGGTTATGAAATGGAAATGTCTAGAAAGTTTTCATTGAAAAAGTGAGTTTTTATAATTCATGGCATGTAGGGCATATTCATGCATTCATGCATGAGATCTACTTACTGRATTTTATAGCTCATTCCAGTTCTCTTATTTTGCATTTCAGATGATGTGTAGCCAGATGGTGCGAGAGGTCGCTTGTGGGCAAACCAAGCTATCCTGAAGTATATTCTAAATAAATCTTATTGAATAAGATAGATAGTTAATTGTCTAGAATGATTTTATGTATTATTAGGATATTTCTTATTTGGTTTAGTTGATTGTGTTTTTAAATTCTTTTAGGTTCTTCAAATTTCAGTTTGARTAATTGTTGGGTTGGTAAAGGATTTGTTGGAGTATATTACTCTTTACGTTGGATGTTTATTTGGGTTGGAATGTATGATGTGAATGGGTGTTTGAAAATGTTGAGAGCTTTTTGAATGTATGCAGGGGGTAGTTATCAAAATTACAGAGGAAACTCTATCGAATTTTTATAAAAATTTTGACAAGGGTTAAGACTTCTTTTATTTCCTATAGTAGTTGATTGTTCTATGAGTAAAATAATGTAATATTCTCAACTCAGGACAGTTCCTAATCTGGGGGTGTTGCACCACAAGTATTATAGAAAAGTAGATTATTGATCCTACGAGGATAGTAAAATGAAATTAAAGGTTATAAACGTTTGATAGTAGTGACAATAATGTTGTAGCAATAGAAGGGGATAATTGATGGAGATGATCAAAAAGTAAATTATTAAGAGCACTGAAATGAATATAAAGGACTGAAAATAATGAAATAACATCAGAAARCARTAGAAGTTAGGATTAGTAAGAAGAAATAAAAAATTAGAATTAGTTTCTGATTGTTATAGCACTATTGAGTATAATTATGTAATGTCATACACAATATCACTTAATGTACAAATCTAAACCAAAAAATTTAGATCAGATGAAATGTTCAGTAAGATATGGTTGTTGTCTATCCTTAAAAAAGACATAAAGAAAACGAAACTAACAGAAAGTGCTCTTCTGTTGAAGGAGACCCGAATTGGCTACTTGAAAGCTAATAAAGAAGATTAAACTAGCAAAAAGGGCTCTTTTGTCGAAAAAAACCTTTAGCTATTCTATCTTATATTCTAATCACTAAACACTAGCTATTCGCCCCTTTTTGCTCTGGTTGATTTACTCCTCATATGGAGCATATTAGCGCTGAGTTGGGGATTTTGTAGGTTTCAATGCTTCTGAAGTCGGCTCTAACTGAGCTAAGTTTTTCTCTAGATGTCTATTTTTCGATATGTGGGCCCCGCTAGTCCTTTTTTGCTTCAACAATTTGAGTAAGAAATTATGTCAACTGTAACAAGGCTTTTTATTTTGTTTTCACCTTGGTTGTTCATTAAATATTGTGGATATGCCCTTTTCTCTTTCTTCCATGTGTCTCYAGATGTCTCCTTAGAAACTCTAATGCTRAAGCATGGTAATAAAATCAATTTTCAAACTAAGTAAAGCTGTTAACACTCTAACTCTTGGTTAAACTAAAATTAAGGAATTGATAACATGGATAGATTTGTTCCTGTCCAAGCATAAGATGAAGTTCTTAACTGGCAAATGCAAAATGCTTTGGGCCAAAATTAAGTCCTTAACAGGATTGATAACAAAGTGGAAAGGGTTATTTCTGATATTGAAGTCATCAAGAAGAAAGTAAATCCTCTGAAGAAGCTTTATCAATCAATGATTGATAGATTCAATCAACTTGACAGCGATCTAAATGATATGATCAGAATGAGACTTTTTGGTCCAGTATTTGATCAAAAAGAACAAGAGATAAGGAAGCTTAGAGCAGAAATTGAAGATGCAGACAGACACAGACAAACACAGGGTCTTCCATCTTTATTACCTCCTACCTCGCCAACATTCACTGAACAAAGGTCAGATATTTCTTATCTATTTCCTTCCATTAAAACAACTAACCTAGTCTCTCCAATATTTCCAAGTGTTCTTGTAACAGCTTAGCCAACAGCACGATATTACTCACAATCTTTAGCTTCTAAACCTCCATTTCAACAAGTTTCTTTATAAGAAGAAATGATGAAATGCAAAGAGAAAAAGAAAGACGTGCCAAAGCTGCAAGAGGAGCTAGAGACAAAGGAAAGAGAAAATGGAAACTGAAGAAACCATGAAAAAGGAGTCTAATCATCAATAGTTCATGGTTTCAAATACAAGTAGCATTACTATTAATCCTGAACTAAGTCCAAATCCAGAAGCAATTCAAGAAAATGAATCACAGGGATTTGACTCAAATTACTCTTCTAAAATTGAAAATTCACTAAATGATAATGATATTTTTGGTTATTCAGGTTTTTCAAAAGATGAACAGATGGACATGATAGCTATCTTTGTGGCTGATCCACAACCATCAGAACCATATGTCTCTAAAGACATTGATGAAGAAGATGAAGCTGAAAGTTCACAAGCTAGATCTCAACCTCCAAAAGCAAAGAAAGACGCTCCAAAAGGACCTTGGTTGGGTGATGTTCCAATCAATAAGAGAAGAGAAAGACTACAAGAATTCTTTGCCTGGATAAATTCCAGTCTACAAAAGGGAGATTTCTTCCTAACATATTTGCTGATTAACTGGTTCAATGGGTGATTGTTTTGCTACTCTAGGTTCTTACAATCAAACTAAATTCTTTGGTTTTTCTTATGGGGAAACGTTAGGACTTTTGTATAAAAAATTTGTTCGGGATGTAACTTTGCATGCTAGACAACTCAAACATGATTATTTTAAAATGAAATGTTGTTCATTAAAACTCACTGATCTGAACAAACATTTTAAAAGAATCTCTGAAATATTTTACATTCTTGGTGGAACTCCAGATTTAAAGTAAGTCTATCTGACATCTCTTCCACATGAATTGCATCCTAATATTGAAAAGCTCGCGCTTGAAGCCAATAGAAGCCTAGAATATCTTCATATGGGAGAAATCCATCAGATTACTCTTACTACTCATGAAAGATTATATCATAGTCAACAAGTCATTGCTGATTATTTCAAGAACGAGAAGCACATCAAGAAAGCATGTTCTAAAAAGTATGAGATTGGGTGTTCAAAGCATGAAAAATGTGTTTCCAAGAAGTYCTCCAGAAAGAAGAAATTCCAAAAGAAATCATTATCCAAAAAGGACCAAAAGTTCATGAAATACTTCACGAAGAAGAAATTTGGAACAGAACGATGTCACATATGTAAGCAAAAAAWGAAAAAAAATGTCCTCAGAAGAAACCAAAAGGCATGAAGATGATTTCACAAATGATGGCAGATCATCTAGATTCAAATCTTGAATCAGTTTACTCTAAACAAAGTCGACCAAATAATGATACAGTATTTGCCATAGAAGTCACCGATACAGGGAGTGATTCTGATACTAATTATGATATTAGTTCAGATAATTCTTTTCATATTTATCCTATAATGCCTGTTAATTCTATAACTTATCAACCACATGCGTAGTTTTCRTTATTAATATCAAAATATGCTAAGCCTATTAAGGTTATAGCTATGACTAATACGGGGTATACAATACCATGATAGATCCTTATTTGCTATTAGGAGATATATGGGAACCATCCAATACAAAATTTTTAGAATGGTGCAACACATGAGTAGGATTGACATCCAAGAGACCCATTGGGATTAAATTCTTTTTTGAATACATTGTTTGGTTAAAGCTCTATGGAAATGGACTCCATGGAAAGAATGTTTTGCTTGGATGGGATGCTATTAGAAAAGCATAGAGATTAAGAATTCTCCCTGAGGGAATTCGTTTTAAACATTCATTCCAACCTTATTTGTCGTTTGCACTCACAAGAGTTCCTGRTAAATCTAAGTTAATATCACAAAAGTTACTTTCTATGTGTGTAGATTCACATGAAAAATTCAAACATCCAAGGCCATTATGGAAAAATGAAGAATTCTTTGTTAAGCCTCCTTTTAAGCTTAATGAGGATGTTAATCCGACAAAAGCGACTCACCCATGTATGACAGCTGATGATCTTAAACTAGCAAGGGCTGAGTGTGAAAAGCTTTTAAAACAAAACTTGATAGAACCAACTAAATCTAGTTGGGCATGTGAAGCTTTTTATGTGAACAAAAGAAGTGAGCAAATTAGAGGAAAGAAAAGGCTTGTCATAGATTATAAGCCTTTAAAACAATTTTTGCAAGATGATAAATTTCCTTTGCCCACCATACAAAATCTCTTTATACATCGACGAGGGACAAAAGTTGTTTCAAAATTTGATTTAAAAGTAGGTTTTTGGCAATTAGGAATGGTTCCTGAAGAACGATACAAAATAGCTTTTCGTATTCCTAATGCTTAATACCAATGGCCTGTCATGCCATTTGGTTTAAAAATTGTTCCATTTGTTTTTAATGATAACAAACATCTTTAAGCCAATATTGTCTACTGCTTTGGTATGCATTGATGATATCCTTCTCTTTAGTAAGGATAAGCAAGATTATGAGAAATTTTTAACCCAATTCTATGATATTTGTAATTCTCATGGTATCATGCTCTCAGAGAAAAAGAGCCACATAGGTTTTTCTGAAATTGATTACCTTCGCATGAAAATTGCCAAAGGAGCTACTCAAGCAGGACCTCATGTTGTTGAAAACCTTCCTCAGTTTCCYGATGAAAATCTTTCAAAAAAGGAAATTCAACAATTCCTTGGTATCATCAACTATATAAAAACTTTCTTGCCAAAAGTCTCCACCATACAAACCAGTTATCCAAACTCTTAAAGAAAAATCTACCCACTTGGGGCACAGCCYAAATCAAAGTCATCAAAGCCTTGAAGAAAATGTGCAAGCAACCGATGCCTMTCARGATTCCAACCACAGGTCTCAGGATCTTACAGACAAATGCAAGTGATGAACATTGGGGTGCCATCTTACTTGAGGAAATTAACAAAGAAAAACACTACTGTGGACATGCTACTGCTCAGTTCAAAGATGTAGAGAATTCATTTGAGTTTCAAGGAGATCTTAACCATCAAAAATGGTATTAAACGCTTTGAGTTTCATTTGATAGGTCATGAATTCATTATTCACATGGATAATTTATCATTTCCCAAAATTCATGATTTCAAAAACAAAATGATACCTCAAGCCCAATTACTGAGATTAAAATATTGGTTTTCCCAATATCAATTTAAAGTCCAACACATAAAAGGGAAACACAATATCCTTGCAGATCTATTATCCAAGCCTAAGGCATCTCTATTATGCAAAAAAATATCTTTCATATAGGCTAGCTCGAGAAAATAATATTCTATTTCCTAACCTGATATTAAGCCAGTGTTCTCATCCAATACCTGTTATATTCATGGTAAATCCTCCAAATCATCAAAATTTTATGTTTCCTCCAGGATTACCTGAATATCCTTCTATCTCTCAGATAATTAAGCATGAAAAGACACATTTAAATTATTATCTACATGCTTATTATCTTGAACAAAAAGAAACCTAAATCCCAGTTTTGACTTTGAATATCCATGGGAAAATGTAATTGATGTCTTGTTAGGATTAACTCAAAATAGTTATTATTATTTATGGTGTGTATCAGTCTTATTCTATAATACCCGAGATATTACTTTTTTCATTTTTATGAATTTTGTATGATCACATGAATTTTGTGCCAACTAGGATTTGATAATTATCTATGTGATCATTATTTAATTGTACGTTTAATTAAGTATGGGATTATCGTGTTAATCGAATTAGGGTTTTTGGTTAGTTAGTGGCTTGATTCATTAGACCTATTCGTTCCTCATTCGAAAACTAGATTATSACCAAAAGGAAAGCCTGAAAAAAGTTTAATCATTGGGCTGGATTGTTGTGGGATGGGGAGGCCAAAAGGATTTGGGTTGGGCCCCAAATTTGGAAAAAGAAAGAAACCTAATTTAAACCTCACAGAACTTTTCTTCTTCCTTTCTATCCACTCACCGCCATCGCCCACCGCCTCAACACCGATCTCATCGCTTTGCTTCATCGTCGTGCCTCCGCCACCAGATCTGGTAGCGAATTTGTCATAGCCGACCGCTCTTCTCTCTTTCTTCCTCCCTCGCAACCTAGTCCGAACATCGAGCGACGCGTCTTCACTGCACGCATGGCATACCTGTTCTGCCTGCATCTCTCTAGCTTACCTGTTGGTCTTTGACCTTCAGATCTGGTGCACATCATCCCGCAATGCTTCTGCCAGGACGCCGCTCTAGTTGTTGCCACTGCTTGGTTGCTTGCTGTGCTTGAGATCGCCYAGATCCGAGCCTCGTGACTCAGCCAAGCCGCCACTGCTCGGTTGCTCGCCATGCTTGAAATCGCCAAGATGTAAACCTCACGACTCAGCCAGGCTGCCACTGCTCGTTTGCTCACTGTGCTTGAGATCGCTCAGATCCAAGCCTCGYAACTCAACCAGGTCACCACTGCTCGATTGCTCACCATGCTTGAGATCGCCCAAATCCAAGCCTCACAATTGAGCCAGGCCGCGCGGCCCATTGCTCGATTGCTCGCCGCCTTTGACCGTCCAGTTTTTGTTCTGGTCGGTAGATTTTACGCCAGAAGCAGCAAGGCTCGTCAGGCGTTGGCAACCAAGTGCCCATGCTATCGAGTGTCCAGACACCTCAGCCATCAGACGCCCAGGCAACCAAGCTCCTAGACGCCTAGGCCACCAGACGCCCAGGCTACAAGGCACAGTGCACAATAAGGGCTGTTGCGCTTGTGTTGCCTGAGCGCATACTCGGGGTGCATCGTCGCTTCTGCGACACTTAAAGTTTGTCGATTCAAAGGTGAAAACATTGTTATTTGATTTTAGAATCTTAATGACTTATGTAATTATGTTCTATAGCGTAATTGTGGGAGAACATAGATTAGGTTTAATACCCGACCTAAGAACGAGTTTAATTTGTATGAAGAATATGTTTTTGAATTAGAAATGTAATGTATTTGCTATTGTCATTATCAATTGTTGAGGGGGGTAAGAAGCCATGAAATAAGTTGTASCTTTAAGAATGTGATAGTTTTTCAATGTGGGAATTAAGTACAGATTAATATTGGCAAATGACGTTCATAGGATAAGCATTAAATGTTTTAATCCTGGACAATCATATTAAATGAATTTTCTTTTGTAAAAATAATTAGGTCATTTTCGGGCATATTGATGTTAAGAGCGGTCAAGGGACTCCCATTGCAATTTAAATAGAATTTTAACGTTAAGGACTCCAAGTAAGTAAGTCACTATACTCATCAACTTTATTCYATTTGTGTATTATGTTGTGGTTATATTGGACTATATTGTGGAATATGTTGTGATTTTATTGGATTGTATTGAATAAGGTGGTTGTGGTCATAATGGTTTATTTCCTGTAATATGTTGAATGGTGTTTAAATACGGATTTATGTAGTTTATGTCATGGGCATGTAGTTATAGTATTCTACATCATTCCGTGGCATGAGCTATTCGTACATTTAGAAAGCGAATGGTTTAGGAAATAAAATTGAAAGGAAATGAAATTTTATAAATGAATTATTATCAGGAAATGTTATGATTTTGGAAAGGAGTGTAAATCGAGCCATGGAAGGTGTGAGTGGGAAATCCGGCGTGGGAGACCAGTGCACCTAACCTAACCTTCTTGTAGGGTAGGAAGATAAGTAACGCTCACTTCTTGGGAGGTGAAAAAGATGAAAGAAAAAGTTAAAGTGATATTAACCGCGATGCGGTTCTACTGGTAGGAAATGTAATCAGGTTCCAAAGAATAATGACCCACTGCAAGCTTAATGGCTAAGCATTACACTAAGTGAGCTTATGACTTTAATGAAATGGAAAGGTTTTGATTCTTACATTTTGAAATGGAAGTTTTATGGAAGTATTTAGAAAGTTTTGCTTGAGTAAGTGAAATATTAATTCATGATATATAGTGCATTTCATATATATTCATGCATGGGAAGGACATGGCGTCAATTGGAAAGATCCATTCTCTGAAGAATATTATGAATATCACAATTGTAACTAATTAAAATCACTATTATTGTTYTATTTTGAGTCAGTGTCAGCTTTATTAAAGTATCTTTTCACTTTATCAGCTTTAATTGATGTCAGCTTTTGTAAAAGTAACTTTATTAAAGTTACTTTAGTTTGATCTTGTCTTTTACTTTATTCAAGTTACTTTAGTGTGATCCTATCTTTTACTTCATTTAAGTTTGTTAATGTTTGAAGTCCGCCCTCTATATAAGGGCTCATTTGTATCAATGGAAGGGGGAAAAGAAAAGAAAGAGGAGAAAAAAGGGGGGGAAAAAAAAGGAGGGACAGAGAGGGAGACAGGGAGTCTTGAATTTGAAGTTGCATCTTTTATTGTGAAATAAAATATGTTTTGCTAAACACTTAGTCTCTTGAAGCTCTATAGTCTCCATTATACTATTCTTTCTTCTTCTTGAGTATTCATCTGCATATTCAGTTCTCGAGATCCTTGTTGTGGTCTATAAACAGTTGTTTGTTGTAATAGATAAGTGAGAGTAAACTCTGAAGGCAGCATAGAGGCAAAAATAGGCCAGGGAGTGCCGCTGAAAGTAGTCTGACCACTGTTAGTAGGAATCATACTTCCTTCTTATCTGAAAACTTCATTACTGTTACAGTAGAAAGCTTTGCTTTCATTGCTGTTGCTGCTTAACCCCCTAAGTAGTATTAGTAGGAATCATACTTCCTTCTTATCTGAAAACTTCATTACTATACACCAGTATTACAGTAGAAAGCTTTGCTTTCATTGCTATCGATGCTTAACCCCATGAGTGGTATCAAGCGTATGTGTCCGGCTTGTTCTCCCCAAAAAAGAAAAAGAAGATACAACTATCCAGCATAATGCCTATTCAGATAGTGGCTAATCACATATTTCCAAGCTGATATGAAGAAAAAGTTGCCACCACAAGACAACATCCCTTACGATCAGATACAACAATAAGAAAAAAACCAAAACGGCTTTACAACATTTCAAATGGATATGAAAACACTTTTGCAGAGACGATAATGGTGGCTGAGATAGTGCACCGTTATAGAACACACTTACTATGACAAACGACAGCTATTTAAAGATAATGCATCACAAATGTGAAGAAAGGCGGGTACTTAAAGATAAGGCACCATAAAAGTCAACAAAGACGGCTACTTTTCTTAAAAGATACGACACCTAAATGACTTTGCAACATTTTAATGAGATATAAAAGCACTCCCTCCATGATAAATATAAAATAACTTTTAGGATATTTCATGTAACACCCCAAAATTTACTTTTATTAAATT
>MEJB01000064.1:318915-344659 GCA_001752375.1 Rhazya stricta
TTGTAATTAGATACCCAGTTTATATAAAAGGCACACCTCGACTTGTTGGGTTTATTCGTTTTCATTCGAAAAACCAGCAATTTTTATTGAAAAAAAAAAGCCCGTTGAATTTAATTTAAGTGATTGGGTTAATTATGGATAGGAAGGTGCAAAGGATTTGGGTCCACGGCCCAAGTTTTTTTTTTTAAAAAAAACCAACCCATAACCAATATACATTCTCCTCATTGTGCGCGCCCCTCACCCGAAAAAAACCCCTAACCGCCCACCCCATTCTTAAACTCACTCCTCCGCCGCACACACACTGTGTCTCTTTCTCCCTCCACCGATGGCACCGATCATCGCCGCGTCTGCAACGAGCCATCGGACCCAGCTACTTGGAGAACTCTACCCGCGATGCAGCTAGGCCGAACGATGGCGCCATTGCATTTCTTCTTCTCTCCTCTTCTTCCTGTCAACTCAACTTCGCCGTCAGAGCTCCAGAATTGTCGCACAGATCTGACCTTCTGTCGCAGCACGGTTCGGACATCGGACCTACGCGTCAACCACATATGGGTTGCTACCTAAAATTGAAGCTGGCTGGTCTGATTGCTACCAGGCGAAACCTCCCTGACACCGTCTGTGTAGGTGATTCAACCCAACCATGAGGATCCGCACACTCGGCCGGAGATCGTCCAAATTTGGAGTCTCCCGAATCAGTCGCCGATTCCTCTACCTATCGTATTGCTGTTGCTGCTCGCCCGATCTGCTCGCAAGGTCCATGCCGCGTCTTCTGCAACCCACTCAAATGTTCGGTCGCGCAGCTAGGCCTGCCTTCATCGTCTTCTTCTTCTTCTCCTCTGCTCGAACTATCTGCGTGACACCACCATCCACGCACGCTGTTGCTTCTCGACCAAGATCAAGGTGGGACTTCTTGCCTCRCCGAAAGTTTACAGATCTGTGCATCCCGTTGCCGGTCTCCACTACAGACGGTGGCTTCTGGTCGCGGCTCTCCAGAACATCGGACGCCTTGCCAAAATCAGGCCTATTGTAGGCTCTCTGCTGCTGCGTTTTTCTTTGGGCTGGCTGTTCACCAGTTTCCAGAGCTGGGAGTGCCCAGCAACAGGTGCCCAGCAAGCGCCCAGCGCCCAGCTCCTAGGCGTCCAGACGCCCAGGACTAATGCCAGCGCTGCTTGAGCGCAYGCTCGAGAAGCCAGTACCACTCTCGAGACACTTGAACTTTGTGGACTTAAAAGGTGAAAACATTATTAATTACTATTGAAATTTATGACCTATGAAATTATATCCTAAAGTAAAATTGTGGGAGAACGTAGATTAGGTAATACCCAAGCTAAGGAGTTTAAATTGTAACCTTAAAAAAACGTAATAATTGGTAATGTGGGAACTAAGAATGGATTAATAAATGACAAAATGACATTATCGGAATAAACCCTGAATATCTAAGTTGGACAGTCATACTAAATAGACTTTCTTTCTATAATCACAAATAAGTTGTTTTGACTGCCTTAACGTTGAGAACAGTCGAGGGATCTCACTTCGCGACTTAAATAAGAAACCTTTAACGTAAAGGACTCCGGGTAAGTAAATTCTCTCACACTCTCATTAAAGCATATGAATGGTTGTTATAATTAAATTGCTCTTAGGTGAATTGTATGTGTATTGAATCTGAGTTTTATATAATTAAACTCTCACATTCTCATTAATGTATATGTATTGTTATCATTGAACCTAAGTTCTATGTAAGTAAATTCTCTCACACTCTCATTAAAGCATATGTATGGTTGTCATAATTAAATTGCTCTTAGGTGAATTGAATGTGTATTGAATCTGGGTTCTATGTAAGTAAACTCTCACATTCTCATTAACATATATGTGTTGTTATCATTGAACCTGAGTTCCATGTAAGTAAATTCCCCATTTCATTAATGCATGCATATGATTGGGTGTATCTGAATTCCTTTAAGTAGATTAATGTGTTGGATATGAGATTTCTATGTAAGTAAACTCTCACATTCTCATTAATGCATATGTGTTATTGTTATTRAATCTGAGTTCTGTGCAAGTAAATTCTCACATCTCATTAATGTTTATGAATGAATGTAATTGAACTCTTTTAGTTAGTTTAATATGTTGGGTATCAGATTGTGTTGTGAGATGTATTAATTGTGTGGAATGATTTGTACGTACTTCATATCTTGTTCCCCTTTTTATGTCGAATGATATGTTATATACAGTGGTTTGCATTTCATGTCATGAGCATGTAGTTAGTGTTCTATATCATTCCTGGAATGAGCCATTCATACATTGAGAAGTGAATGGTTTAGGAAATGAAATTTTGAAAGAGAATGTATTTTATAAATTGTAACGTGTTCAGGAAAATGTTAAAGTTTTTGGAAAGGAGTATAAACCTAGCCATGAAGGTTGTGAGTGGGAAATGGGGCATGGGGGACCGCGCACCCGAACCGACCCTCTGGGAGAGAGGTAATGATTCACCTCGGAGAGGTGAAGAGATGAAAGAATGTTAACCGTTCTGCAGTGCTACCAGTAGGAATGTAATCGGGTTCCAAAGAACAAATGGCCCACTGTAGCCTAATGGCTAGGCATTACACTTAGTGAGCTCACGAAAGTAATGGAATGAAAGGTTTTTACAAAGTTTTTGCATTTTGAAAGAAAAGATTTTATGAAAAGGTTATACAAGAAAATGATTTGAAAGTTTTCATTGAGAAAGTGAAGTTTTATAATTTCATGACATGAAGGACATGTTTATGCATTCACGCATGAGATTTACTTACTGGGCTTTATAGCTCATTCCATTTCTCTCATTTTGCATTTCAGGTGATGTGTAGTCAGATGGTGTGAGGAGGTCGCTTGTGGGCAAACCAAGATACCCTGAAGTTAATTTAAATGAATGTTATGGATTAAGATRGTTGTTGACTAGAATGGTTTTTTTTGTTTATTATTAAGTATTTCTTATTTGGTTTAAATTCTTTTGAGCTTCCGCAAATTCGTGTCAATGCGTAAATGGTGACATTTCTGGGTTAGGATAAGGTTCCTGAAATAGGATGCAATAGCTGACCCAGCAAAGCTAATGTAKGAGTACTCAACAGCTAACAAAGCCAGAGAAGAGCAAAATTACAGATCCTTCAATGAGCAAGAAAGAGAACTTTGCTTGATCTTGTGAAATTGTATGCCAACTAGGGCTGAAAATTTTCTTTGTGATTATTATTTAATTGTATGTCTAAATAAGTACAAAACTATCATATTTGTCGAATTAGGGTCCTTGGTTGGTTAGAGGCTTGACTTGTTGGGCTTATTCGTTTATCATCCGAAAACTAGATTTTTATCGAAAGAAAAGCCCGTATAATTTAATTTAATGAATTGGATTGGTTATGGATGGAAAGGTCCGAAGGATTTGGGTTAGGGCCTAAGTTAAAAAAAGAAAAATAAATATTAAAAAAAGAAACCCTAAGCCTTTTTTCTTCCCCCCAAACCCCATTTGCCGCCTCCCCCATTCTTGAAAATTCCTGCCCTGTACTCGCTGCTTCCTTTCTCCCTTTGTCTGCCCGACGCCACTCGTCGTGGCCTCTCCTCACCTCTCTCTTTCTTCTCCCTCTCTCTTTCTCCTCTCCTTCTACTTGCCAAGATAGCTGCCGGAACCTTGCAACTTCACCGTCCAAATCCGCTCAGGATCTCTTGCCTAAGCTAGTGCTTGGGGACATCCCGACTCGCAGCACATATTTGGTTGACTCATTAGTCTCCAATGCTCGGAGCTGCGACCAAATTCCAAAGCCGCTCACAACACGAATAGACGCTACTCGACTGGAGTTCTCCCTGGTGTCTCCTAGATCTGCCGTCTCTGCTCGTCTGTGCACAGCAATAGCTCGTCCAGATCTGAACTTCTTGCTGACTCTCTTTGTGCCCAGCAGMTGCCGAATCGCTGTTTCTTGCATGCCGATCACTTGCCTGACGATCGTTATTGCTATCTCGCACTCGAATCGATCGGGTCTGAGGTTGATGCTAGTGTGAAGCTCCCAGATCTGCGCRTCTTGCCCGTTGCTCGGATGCTTTGCCCACTGGGGAGTCGAGGACCGGCGTACCCGACCCAACCCTCTTGGAGGGTAGGGAAATGTAATGTTCACCTCTTAGGAGGTGAAAAAACGAAAAGAAAAGTAAAGAAATGTTAACCGCTTTGCGGTTCTCCCAGTAGAAATGTAATTAAGTTCCAAAGAATAATGGCCCACTGCAAAGCTTAATTAGCTAGGAGTTACACTTAGTGAGCTCACGACTGTAATGTAATGGAAAGGTTTTACAAAGTTCTTTTTTTGGAATGGAAAGATTTTATGAAAAGGTTATGAAATTGGAATGTTAGAAAGTTTTCATTGAGAAAAGTGAAATTTTATGATTTATGACATTTAGGGCATTGTTCATGCATTCATGCATGAGATTTGCTTATTGAGCTTTGTAGCTCATTCCATTTGTCTCATTCTGCATTTCAAGTGATGTGTAGCTAGCTAGTGCCAGGAGGTCACTTGTGGGCAAGCCATGATGCCTTGAAGCATATTTTAAATAAATTTTATGGGATAAGATAGTTAGTTGACTAGAATGGTTTTTGCGCATCATTAGGACATTTCTTATTTGGTTTAACTACTTGTGCTTTAAATTCTTTTGGGTTTCCGCAAATTTTAGTTTGAATAAATGTTAGGTTGGTAAAGATTTGTTGGAACACATTATTTGTTATTTTGAATATTGTTGAGTTTAAATAGGTAGTTATTGAAGTTACAGAAGAAACTCTGTCGAATTTTTAAAAAACTTTTTGATAAGGGTTAAGATTTCTTTTATTTCTTACAGTAGTTGATTGTTTTATGAGTAAGGTAATATAATACTCTCGACTTAGGACATTTCCTAATTTGGGGGTGTTACAGTACAAATAGTTTTCCATCATGTTACTAGATTTCAGCTCTCTCGTTAAATAGTTTTTGTGCACATTTGCAATGCTTTATGAATTTGAGTTCTTATTTTTCTTCGCTTTCTTGCTTTCTTAGCATTTGAGTCTTTGTTTCTTATAGCTTTAATATTATAACCTGCTAAGTTTCTCAACTTGTAAGCCTTCCCATTTATTACCCACAGTTTCTCCACCTTAGCTGAACTTACTATTTTACATAAGTTTTAGGTTGCGTAGAACTACTTATCGTAATACCCGAAAATTTTYCTTTATTAATTTTTGTTTGATTGTGTGAAATTGTGTGCCAACTAGGCTTGGAAATTTTATATGTGATTAATAATTTGAATTTGCACATTTAATAAGTACGAAATTATCGTGTTAATCGAATGAGGATCCTTGGTAGGTTAGAGGCTCGACTTGTTGGGCTTATTCGCTTTCCTGTCGGAAACTATATTTTTATCGAAAGAAAAGCCCGTGAAATTTAATTTAATAAATTGGATTAGTTACGGATGGGAAGGCCCGAAAAATTTAGGTTAGGGCCTACGTTTTAAAAAAAACCTAGAATTTTCTTCTTCTTCTTCCTAATTCAGCTRCTGCCGCCCGAACCCTACCCTAACCATGCCGCCCCAAATCCTACCCACCGCCATCCTCTATTCTCCTTACTGTTAAGCTTCGTGACCGGTAGTTGAGGCCAGAGCTCGCACGTCGCTTGTCACTCTGACTTGTTGCTTGCCCTCATTGCTCAACCTCTGCACACCATACTCGATCGGAGATCGACTTATCAGCTGCTAAAGACTCGATTTCGAGTGGAGCTCTTCTCTCTGCTCGTCGATCTCCAAGCTTACCAGTCGTTGCTCTGCCCAGATCCATAATGAACCAGCAGATCCAGCAGCTTGGAGGACTCTGCTCCTCGACTCGACCAGGCCAAGACCGCCGCTGCTTACTGATCGCCAGCGGTGGACTTCCCTACTACCCAAATCTTCTCCTTAGCGACCTGTGCCATTGTCGCTTCTTTGCTTGTCTGTACGCTCAGGTGCCGTCGCTATTGTCCACGCGATCGCGACCGGAGAAACCATAGCCGCTCGGGACGAAGCGGTCCGCCCAGATCTGCCACCTTCGTCTTCTCTGCTCGACTGAAGTTTCCCATAGCTACCCTGGACGAAGCGGCTCGCCATCGGAATCTGCCATCTCTTCCCTCTTCTTCCTCCCTCACGACCTGGTCGGGACGTCCGCTCTGCTGCACTACTCACTCGGCTTGCAAGTTGCTGCGCGTCGTCTATCCTCGACAGCTCGCCGCCTTCATTCTGGCCTGAGAGGGTGCTCGGACTAGCGGCAGCTCGGCGGTCGGACTCTGGCTGGCTATTCGTCGGCGCCCAGTAAGCACCAAGGGCCCAGCAAACACCAAGCGCCTAGCAAGCACCAAGCGCCCAGCACACCAGGCACCCAGACACCCAAGACTGTTGCGTGCGCGCCACTTGAGCGCCTGCYCGAGGACCCATTACCATTCCCAAGACACTTGGACTTTGTGACTYAAAAGGTGAAAACATTAATTTTTGATATTGAAATTTATAACTTATGAAATTATATCTTAAAATAAAATTATGAAGAACATAGATTAAGTTTAATACTCGAGCAAAGGAGTTTAAATTGTACTCTTAAAAGACGTGATAATTGGAAATGTTGGAACTAAGTATGGATTAATAATTGGTAATTGACGTTATTGGAATAAACCCTGAATATCTAATTTGGGACAATCATACTAAATAAACTATCTTTCTCTAATCAGAATTAGGTCTTTTCGAGTGCCTTGACGTTGAGAACAGTCGAGGGATTTCATTTCGCGACTTAAATAAGAACCTTTGACGTAAAGGACTCCGAGTAAGTGAACTCTCACATTCTCATTAACATATATGTRTTGTTATCATTGAACCTGAGTTCTATATAAGTAAATCCTCATATCTCATTAATGTTATGAATGAATGTAATTGAACTCTTTTAGTTGGTCTAATATGTTATGTATGGTATTGTATATTAAGATGTGTAAATTGTGTGGAAAGTTACTTGTGCTCATATCCTATGTTACTTTTATGTCGATTGATATGTTATATACCTTCATATCTTGTACTGTTTGTCGAATGATATGTTATATACGATTGTATGCATTTCATCTCATGAGCATGTAGTTAGAGTTCTACATCACTTCTGACATGAGCCATTCACACATTTAGAAAGTGAATGGTTTAGGAAATGAAATTTGCAAGGGAAATGTTAAAGTTTTTGGAAAGGGGTGTAAACCTAGCCATGAAAGATGTGAGTAGGAAATGGGGCGTGGGGGACCGACGCACCCGAACCAACCATCTGGGAGGGAGGTAATGATTCACCTCTGGGAGGTGAAGAGATGAAAGGAAAAGTAAAGGAATGTTAACCGTTTTGCGGTTTTACCAGTAGAAATGTAATCGGGTTCCAAAGAACAGATGGCCCACTACAGTTTAATGGCTAGGCATTACACTCAGTGAGCTCACGAATGAAAATAAAGAAAATGTTTTACAAGTTATACATTTTGAAGGAAAGATTATGTGAAAGGTTACGAAATGGAAATGTTTTGAAGGTTTTTATTGACAAAATGAGATTTTATAAATCATGACATGTAGGGCATATTTATGCATTCATGCATGAGTTTTACTTACTAGGCTTTTTAACTCATTCCTTTCTCTTATTTTTCATTTCAGATGATGTGTAACCAGATGGGGCGAGGAGGTCGCTCGTGGACAAACCAAGATACCCTAAAGTATACTCTAAATAAATTTGAAGGATTAAGATAGTAGTTGATTATTTCTTATTTAGTTTAGCTGATTGTGTTTTTAAATTCTTTTGGTTTCCTTAATTCCTGTCTGAGTAATTGTTGGGTTGGTAAGAAATTTGTTGGAGCATATTTCTCTTTATGGTGGATGTTTAATTGGATTGGAGAGTATGTTGTGAATAGGTGTTGAGAATATTGAGAACTGTTTGAGTGTATGCAGGGGGTAGTTATTGAGATTACAGAGGAAACTCTGCCGAAATTTTTATAAAATCTTTGACAAGGGTTAAGACTTCTTTTATTTCCTATAGTAGTTAATTGTTCTATGGTAATGTAATATTCTCAACTTAGGACAGCTCCTGATATGGGGGTGTTACACTTATATTGTTTATTATTAGTATTGTCATTTCATACTTTTAGCTTAGCGGCACTAGTTAGATGTAATTTACTGTATTTTGGCTGGTAGTATTAACCGCATCATTTCCTTACGTATTTACTGCATCATTTCCTTATTTAGCTTAATTACACAATTTCCTGTTCAACCGTAGCTTTACCAGTTACAACAATTCTAGCTACATCTTTGTGTTATCTTGGTTTCTAGCATCAGCAATTCATTGTTAGTATTAGTCTGTGCGATTCTTCTGCTTCTTACTCTTTCTAAGTCTAATTGAATGTGAGATCATCTTAGCCTTAGCAAGCAAACAGCCATATCCTTGGTTAAATAGTTAACTTGCACATTTTGCAAGGGCTTACGCAAGCTAACTCGAAAATGCCACACTCAAAAAAAAGGTAGCTATGGATCTAGGGAGCTGATCATTCAGCTAGCTAGTCAGAACTCAAGCCTCATTATGTTGAAACGCTTAGCATGGCATGACCAAGATAGCCAATCGGCTATCCTATTTYGTACAATAATCATATGAACTAATGCTCCATTTTTGTGTGTCATACTATCTAATTGTATGCATTAATGGATGTGGCTGGATGTATGCATTAATGCTTCTAGTATTGGACAGAGAATTTGATGTTGCATTAAGTTTCTTGCAGATTAATCATTTGAAACTTTGTAAACACCATCTCCACTTGGTTTCACTCGGTTATATTGAACAACAAGATTTTTCATAATGATTTGAATTTGTTTTTGTTAGGATAAAGGAGTTGAAGTTGCAAAATTAGTTGTTGTAGCTCTAAGAAGTTAAGACATTTGTGCAATTGGAGTGGCAAGATATTTCTAGGATGGTAATAGTTTAACTTGTCAACTTTTCTGACAACTACTTTATTTTTTTYCCCTTGTATTTTTCTATCATATGTTTTTGCTGAGGTACCCTTAATTTCTTGCTGCCCTATTAGCTAAGGTGGTTGTTCAAATAGCAAAGTCTGATGATATCCAAGAATGGGGTGTTTTTGCACTTATCATTTGTTACTATGGATGATTTAAAGGTAGCCTCATTCTGTTGTAGCTTCACTTTCCACCTATTGGRTTAATAGTTTGTATGTATACCAAGACCATTGGCGATATTCAAAAAGTTGTTTTGCAGTTGTTTTGTTCTTGTAGTAGTAGAATTAGGATATAGTTGCATTTACTCTTCCTGAATTACAATGCAAATTTTTTTTTTTTTTTATTGAAACATCTGAAGTTTCTTAGTTTTTTAATATAATAACAATGGGAACAAGAACTGATATATCTAAACATAAAACATTTTTTTTTTTAATGATGCTATCATTCTATTTATTATTTTTTATTTTAAAAGGACATAAAATTGAAATTAAATGTTTATTCCTCATTTTGGAATCTTTGGAGTGCCTGTTGAACTCCCTGGAGTAACCACCAAAGTAGCCTTACAACTCTCCGGAGTGTTCTCCAAGCTAGAGAAACGTAAAGTTGATGTTCTTTTGTCCCAGTACATGCCAATTTTCATGCCGACCTCTAGCCTCCGTCGAACAACAAAGTTTTGAACCCACCCTCGTTGAAACAAAAAGTATCAGTAGTAAATGCGCACTTCATGAAAAACACTTCATGATCACTCAAAGTATCAATATCATGGATCAAGACTAGATTTCCTTCCTTTTGGAGAAACATGTGAGTAATGCGTTCTGCATCCCAGTGCTTGAAAATGTATTTTTCAACTTGTTCACAACTCAATTGAAGGCCAAGAAGGTACCCCAGATTAGTGGAGATTAGGACCTTGTTGATCTCCCAMGGGAATAGTTGTAGGAYATGTTTAGGCTCATCTCTCACCATCACCATTTCAAAGTTATGCAGTYGAGGCACATAATTGAGCCTATTTAATTCATCCTCTTCATCTTTCAAGCGAAAGAAGTGATAAAAGATGGTTTTCTTCATGTCTGCCATTTTCAAGAGCTTAGCCAACCAACTATGCAAAAGATTGAAGGGTTGAGGGAATTGTGATATCATGGTGGTATGCTCCAATTTATACTAAACGGGAATGCTGATTTTGGTAGGTGAGTCTTGTTAATTTTACTAAACAACTTACCATAAAATCATATGAGTTACACATCACATTTATTACATAATGATAAATGTTTAACACATAGGGAAATGCTATACTCTATTAATGGAGTACATATAAAGTTCCCATATAAAGCACATCAACAACAAATTAGCTATACAAAAAATATGAACATGATGTTACTCAATTACCAAAAATTATTATTTCCGCTTTATGGGAAAGAATTTGAAATTAAATTGTAATTTTCACAATTTGCATTGACCTTCTGCTTTATTTTTTCCAAGAGAAATTTACTTTATTGTGAATGCGGTACTTGTTTATTTGATTTCTTTTGAATCTATGTGATCCTTGAAACAATTGTTGTTAATTCTTAAAATAATTTGATCTAAATTTCAATTACCCATTTGCACATCATAGCACAAAAAGGTACTAATAAATCATTAATAGATGCTAAACATCAAAATAAGCATAAAAGCAAAGGAAACAAAGAAAACATAAAAACCCAACACCAAGAAAACATTATTTAGCATCACCATATTTCAGCAAAATAAACTAAAGAGGGGATAGTTTGCTCAACCAAGGCTCAAACTAGATACCATAGCATTAGTCCTTCAATTGTCGGTCCCACTAGACTACTCGGCTTCGCCAACAACAACCTTATCTTCAGACTCCTCATCATATTTGGGCAATAGCTCTTCAGGAAAATTAGGGAAGGCACACAAGTTTTTAGCCTTGGTGGCTCTTGACAAATTCAGCTAGGCTGTCAAATCCCTTTGCTCCAGGTACACCCAGAAATTGTTTAGTTGTTCCTGCATTAGGGCTTGGGATTGTTGTAGCATTAACAATGTATCTTTGATCTCACAAGTTCACTGCCTTTAGGGCTACTGGGTTCCTTTGCTGTTCTTTTCTSTTTCTCCTCTTCCTCAATTTCTCTTTCAAATTCCTCAACGATCTTCTCAATCTCATCCTCCTTCTTTGATTCCTCATATGTCATTTCCTAGGCTATCATTTTTCTTTTCATGCTCACTAGGATGCATTGCTCTTCTGTTTCCTTGCACAACCTTGCTATAGCATGGTTATTGATAGAAGCAGTATTCTTCACTATTTCCTCATCAAGGTCAACAATGACCCTAACGTCYAGGCAAAATAGGTCAATAAGAGAAGGGAAAATGTAACACCCCCAGTTTAGGAATAGTCCTAAGCTCAGAATGCCACGTCATTCCGTTCCAAAATAAACAATTATCTATTTCAAAGAAAACTTTAACAAACCCTCACCATTTTAATAATTATTCAAAATARAAATACAGCGGAAGTTTTTCTAAACCATTCAAAATAAACGAAAATCACAAAGAAACTTCAATAATTTAAAACATTCAGAAGTATTCATCTTATTTCATAAATAAATTCGAAAACCAATTCTCGGGTATCAAAGCTCGCCCACAAGCGACCTCCTCGCCCCATCTGGTTACATATCATCTGCAAGAAAAACATAAGCAACAGGAATAAACTAAAAAGCCCAGTAAGTAACCCTCATGCATGAATGCATGAACATGTCCTACATATGAAAATTTAAGTTCCTCCTTTTCAATGAAAAACTTTCCAAAAACATTCC
Source organism: Rhazya stricta (assembly GCA_001752375.1). Lineage (NCBI taxonomy): Eukaryota > Viridiplantae > Streptophyta > Magnoliopsida > Gentianales > Apocynaceae > Rhazya > Rhazya stricta. The sequence goes on from MEJB01000064.1 coordinate 330,732, forward strand.
CTTTTCAAAACTCATTACAAACATTCTCTTCAAAATTTCTTTTAGCTTACAATAAAACTTTCCATTTCCTTTCATTCGTTCGCGAGCTCACTAGAGGTGTAAAGCCTAGCCAGCTAAGCTATGCAGATGGAGCCATCTTAATTTGGAACTCGATTCCATTCCATGCCTACGCGGTAGAACCGCAAAGCGGTTAAATTTAATTCTTTCTCATTCTTTTAACTTCATACCTACCCCTCAAAGAGGGTAGGGTCGGGTGCGCGGTCCCCCGCGCCCTATTGTCCCACTCACACCTTTGTGCTAGTATTAACACTCTTTCTTAAACCTTTAACATTTCAAAACTTTAACCTTTTCTTCAAAATTTCATTTTCTAACCGTTCTCTTCCTAAATGGCGTGAACACAACACATGCCCAAATGAGATGTAAACTTCTAACTACCATGCTGCATGACATGAAACGCATATGATCTTACAATAAGACAACAACGTTCACTAAATAATACATGATATGAAAACCACAACAGCATCTCTTTAACATAAAGTACTACTAAATTATGAAGCAATTCAACTTTCGTCACAATTCACACATCCAACATAAAATATCACACAACATATATTCCACATTAAGGAGTATTCATTCCATAATATCAATATCCAAATTCCACATAACCATATATTCGCAACAGTTTAAAAACATTCAAAATCATTTATTTATAATGAATAGATGAAGGATCACGTATCACTTTGCTGAAGTCCTATGCGAAAGCGAGTCTTACTTAAGTTGAAAGTAAACTCTCAATCGATTTCAACGTATGTCCTCGAAAATAATCTCGAATTCATAATATTTCGGACTGTTGGATGGTAATGGATTCCCGAACATACGTCAAAGGGATGTGCCAAACGTTTCTGAACATCGGGCGTCGCGCAAGGCACTGGGGCGTCGCGCTCTGCGGCCTAGCGTCACTCACTGACGCCTGGGCCGTCTCACTAGCGGCGCCTGGCTTTGCTCACTGGACGCCTGGGCGTCACGCTGGGCGCCTGGCGTTGCTGAGCAAGCTTGGCGCTGGCACTGCTGGTCGCCAAGGAGCAGATCCTGGGCACACGAATAGCGTATGGCGCACGAACAATGGGGTTCTGCTCCTACGCTGTGCCGGCGAAGAAATCAATCTCTACTCAAGCTCGCGGCGTCGGATCTGGTAGACGCGGTTGCTCTGGCCGAACGTCCGCGAGTCTGAGCAGCACACAGCGACCGTTTCGGGCTGGCGCTGCAACTACGGGAGAGACGGCAACGTCTCTAGATGGTTAGCGATGGTAGCTACGACGCGTATCACCGATCGGATTGTGATCAGTGGTAGCGTCGACAGAGGAACGAAGAGGAGAGAAGGAGAAGCTGAATGAGTCACAACGAACAGCGTCGTGTCAGGCAAAGCGGCACGGCGACGGCAATGGCGACGGCGGAAGGAAGAAGATGGTTCTAGGGCTTTTTCTTTTTCTTTTCTTTTCATTTTCTTTCYTTTTCTTTTCTTATATATTTTCTTTTTTTTTTTGGGCCATTTGGGCCACAACTCAACCCGTCGGGCCTTCCCATCTAAATCTAATCAAAACCCATAAATTAAACGTAACGGGCTTCCTTTCAATAAAAGCCCAACTTTCGGCTTAATTAATAAATAAGCCCACAAATCGAGCCTTTAGCCAACGGTAACTCGTATTTGATACGGATAATATTTTTGCATCTATTAAACATGCGATAAAAATATTAATCATATAAAATGTCCAATCCTAGTTGGCACACAAATTTCATATAAAATCAAACAATTTATAAAGAAAATTTTGGGGTGTTACAGAAAAACAGTTTTCCTTCTTTTTTGTCTCCACGGTTATGAATCTCATAATGAATAAGAAGCCCAATGTTTATAACTTTACTAGTTAAAATAGCATATAGAAGCTGCATTCGTTCATGTCAAATAGTGCAATCATGTATCGTGGGGAGGATACGAGACTTAAGAAAATGGTGGCAAATTTTTGCGAGAGGGATTAGAATGGAAGTTAGCACCGTCTTAGCTCTAGTTGCTGAGACAATCCATGGTATTCCTTCGATTGTGAGGGTTTGAAGGACTTCTTCATCTTCTTCATTGGTGATGGATAACAAAAATTTCTCATGCTCTAATTTCACATATGGTAACCCATACACGCTATTGATTGCCTTAGGGCTATTTGACTTGTATTCCTGATATTGTCACCATGCCTTCCCTGGCATCTGCTAGGCTGACATAGAACTCTTGAACGATGTTGATAACATGATCATTTGGGTACTGACCGAACTCTTGCCACTGGTGGTGTTCGACACCTTTCTTCATGCTGATCACCATCTCTGAAGGTTCCTTTGTGAATTGGAAACCTTTTTCTAGCAACAAAGCTTTCTTCAAAAAAGTTTCATCATATATTTTCTCTGCTCTTTCGATTGYAAACATAGGCAAAGGTCTCAACTTCTTTGGGGTTGTGGCTATTTTCCTCACCATGATTTCTTTTTGCTTCAAAGAGAACTTACTATCACAAGAGATGGATTGTTTTTGATGAAGAGCAGACTGTTGTTGTTGCTTAAATCTAAGGGATGGCTTTGAAGAAGGAGAAGAGGCTGATCTGGTTTGGGAAGAATGAGGGGTTTGTGACCTTTTGATTTTTACCGATTACAATCCTTGGCTTTATGTCTTCACACCTTTTGAGTTACCAGAGTGCACAGTAGCTTCCTTGCTTAACTAGGTTTTCTTCACCAAAGGCGAATGCAAATTTGCCATGTAACTGAACTTATGTTGTAGCAAGAACAGTGATGCCATGGCTTTACTCTGTCCAAGTACTAGTTTCCTAGCTTAATTATCTAATGTCATGGCATTGACACTATAGTAACTTGTTTGACTAAGTTGTTCCACAATTCTTCGTTCTCCTTATTAGTCGAGGTAAAAATGAGTTGTGTAGCCCTGTATGTAATACCCTCAGATAAGGAATTGTCCCAAGCCAAGAGTATTACTGACCTTATTCATATCCATATTAACTACTGTAGAAAACAAAACCCGAATACTTTGTCTAAAAAGTTTTATAAAAAATCTGGCAGAGTTTCTTCTGTAATTTCAACAACTACTCCCTATATACAATCAAAAAATTTCCCAAACATTTTCAATATTCATATATATCATATATTTAAAATCAACAAACATCCAATATTAACAAATCTTCCATTTCAATAATCTTTTACTAATTTAACACCTAACAAAATTAAAACTTGTGGAACTTGAAAACATTTAATGCACGAATAGTTAAATAATAAAAAATTAACTTCAACAATATATAAAACCTCTCTATTCAACCATTTATCTTCTTCACTAAAATTTATTTAAAATAACACTTCGGGGTATCAAAGCTTGCACACAAATGACCTCTAGGCACCATTTGGCTAGACATCACCTGAAATGCAAAATGAAAGAAATGGAATGAGATATAAAGCTCAATAAGCAAATTCCATGGTTGTTTGTATGTAAAATGCACTATATACCACGAATTAAAATTTTACTTCCTCAAACAAAACTTTCTAAATAGTTCCATAAGACTTCCATTTCAAAACGTAAGAACTTTTCAAAAACCTTTCAATTTCATTAAAGCTGTGGACTCACTTAGTGTAACGACTAGCCAATAAGCTTGCAGTGGGCCATTATTCTTTGGAACCCGATTACATTTCCTATTGGTAGAACCGCATAGCGGTTATCATTACTTTAACTTTTTCTTTCATCTCTTTCACCTCCCAAGAAGTGAACGTTACTTATCTTCCTACCTACGAGAGGGTTAGGTCGGGTGCGCCGGCCCCGCATGCCCCATTTCCCACTCACATCTTTCATGGCCAGGTTTACACTCCTTTCCAAAGTCTTAACATTTTCTAATAAAAATTCATTTATAACGTTCCATTTCTTTTCAAATTTTATTTCCTAAACTATTCGCTTTCTAAATGCATGAATAACTCATGCTAGAAATGATGTAGAATACTATAACTACATGCCTATAACATGAACTACATAAATCCGTATTTAAACATATATATGGACAGTAGGAACACCTTACATGAAATAATCCAATACAATCATAACACATTACATAACACATTCCAATATAATCACCACATAACACACAATGAAATAAGTAGATGTGTATAGGGATTTAATTACTTGAAGTCATTAATGTTAAAATTCTACTTAAATTGCAAAACGAAGTCCCTCGATCGTTTTTAATGTCAATGTGCCCGAAAATGACCTAATTATTATTACAAAAAAAGGAAATTCATTTAACACGATTGACCAGCCTTAAAACATGTAACACTTATCCTATGAACGTCATTTGCCAATATTGACCCATATTTAATTCCCACATTGAAAATGTAACACCCCCAGATTAAGAAACTTTATCCTAACCCGAAAATGTTACCATTTACTTACTGACATTAATTTGCGAAATTTTGAAAGTATAAAAATCTTGAAATTTAAAATAGAAAAGAGATTTATAAAAGTCTCAGCAGAGTTTCCTCTGTAATTCCAATAGCCACTCTCTGTATACATTCAAAAGGTTCTCAAACATTTCAACACCCATAAAACAACATGCATTCCAATGCAATAAACATCTAATATGATAAGTACTGTATTCCCACAGATGCTTTACCAAGATGACATTTATAAAAACTAAACTTGTGGAAAACAAAAGGATTTAAAGCACTATCAACTAAACCAAATAAGAACTATCTACATAACACACAAAACTATTCTATCTTATTTAGAAAATGCTTCAAGGTATCATGACTTGCCCACAAGCGACCTCCATGCACCATCTGGCTACACATCACCTGAAATGCAGAATGAGGGAAATGGAATGAGCTATAAAGCTCAGTGAGCAAATCTCATGCATGAATGCATGAATAATGCCCTACAATTCATAAATTATAAAATTTCACTTTCTCATTAAAAACCTTCTAAACATTTCCATTTCATAACCTTTTCATAAAAACTTTCCTTTCAAAGTGTAAGAACTTTGTAAAACTTTTCATTTCATTGCAGTTGTGACCTCACTGAGTGTAATGCCTAGTCATTAAGCTCTGCAGTAGGTCATTATTCTTTAGAACCCGATTACATTTCTACCGGTAGAACTGCAAAGCGGTTAACATTCTTTTACTTTTCCTTTCATCTTTTCGCCTCCAAAGAGGTGAACATTGCATTTCTCCCTATCCTCCAAAAGGGTCGGATCAGGTGCGCGGTCCCCCATGCCCCATTTCCCACTCACATCTTTCATGGCTAGGTTTATACTCCTTTCAAAAAAATCTTAACATTTTCCTAAACATAATACATTTAGAAAATTCATTCCTTTCAAAATTCATTTCCTAAACCATTCACTTTCTAAATATATAAATGGGTCATGCCAGGAATGATGTAGAATCTTACACTACATGCCCATGACATAAACTACATAAGACTGTATTAAAATTCCATTCTATATAATAACTGTACAAAATGTAAAATAAGTGAAAACATTGCACACAATCAACCCATTTCATAATACAATCCCTTACAGCTATCACATAACACACAATGAAARAGGTAGGCGAGTATGGGAATTTACTTACTTGCATATAATCTCATATACAACACATTCAATTTCCTAAAGGAATTTAGATACATCAATACATATGCATTAATGAAATRTGAGAATTTACTTACTTGGAGTCCTYTACGTTAAAGGTTCTTATTCAATTTGCGAAAATGAAATCCCTTAACCATTCCCAACATCAATGCGCTCGAAAACGACCTAATTATGATTACAAAGGAGAAGTCCATTTAGTATGATTGTCCAAGCTTAGATATTAAATGTCCATTCCATGAATGTCATTTGCCAATTTTTTATTTCAAACTTAATTCTCACATCACCAATTATCACGTTCACAAAGGAAAGTGCCGTTGCGCCTTGGGCATGCGATCAGGTAGCGTGTGTGCAATAGCCTTGGTCGCCTAGGCGTCTGGGCGCTCGGTCGCTTGGGCATCTGGGCGCCTTCGCGTCTGGGCACTTGGGCGTCTAGGCACCTATTGCTGTGCTGGGCGCCTGGGGGCTTGCTAGGCATYCGGGCACTTGCTGGGCGCCTGGGCGCTCAGCAGCAGCTTGCCACAGACTTGTTTTCGGCAAGGCTTTCAGCGACAAGTAGAGCAGCACAAGGAGCTCCAACCGGTGAGATGATGAAATTGATGACAGCAAGCTGAGGACCCAACCTTCCTGCTGGCACTGGTTTCTRTGACAAGTGAGGATTCGATCGAGCAGAGAAGAAGAAACAATGGCCGATCTAGCTGAGCGACAACCAATAGAAGGCAAAACAGAATGGTTGGCCACGTGGCAAAGCATCCGAGCAGCGGGCAAGACGCGCGGATCTAGGGGCTTCACGCCAGCATCGACTTCAGACCCGATCGATCCCAACGCAATCTAGCAAAGATCGAGGGCAGAGGGAGACAGCCAATCAGCGAGCAGTGGTTGCACGGCAAGGCTTCTCCGAGCAATAGCAGTTCTGATGCACAGATCAAACCTTGGTGTGAGAAGCGGCAATGGCACAGAGGGCAGAGGGAGATAAATCTAGACAGCAGGGAAAACTCCAGTCGAGTTGTATCCATTCGTGTCATGAGTGGCTTCGAAATCTGGTCGTAGCTCCAAGCATTAGAGACTGATGAGTCAACCGGATGCGTGCCACAAGCGAGGATGTCCCCTAGCACCAGTGTGGGCAAGAAAATCCGGAGCAGATTTAAATAGCCAAGTTGCAAGCTTCCGGGAGATATCAGGTTCGACTAACCTCACGTGCAAARAAGAAGAGATGGCGGATCTGGACGGTGATGTCGCAAGCTTCAAACAGCCATTCGTGTCATGAGTGGCTTCGAAATCTGGTCGTAGCTCCAAGCATTAGAGACTGATGAGTCAACTGGATGCGTGCCACAAGCGAGGATGTCCCCTAGCACCAGTGTGGGCAAGAAAATCCGAAGCAGATTTAAATAGCCAAGTTGCAAGCTTCCGGGAGATATCAGGTTCGACTACCCTCACGTGCAAAGAAGAAGAGATGGCGGATCTGGACGGTGATGTCGCAAGCTTCAAACAGCCATATTGGGGAGCAGAGGGAGAGAAGAGAGAAAGAGGTGAGAAGAAAGAGAGAGAAGGAGGGCCACAATGAAAGATGTCAGGCAGATAGAAGACGAAAGGAGGCGGCGCGTGCGGCGGGGAAGAGTGACAGTGACTGTAAGGACGGTGGCGGCATAATAGGGAGGAAGAAGAAAACTTAGGGTTTCTTCTCCATTTTTTTTTTATTGGGCTGTAACCCAAACCCTTCGGGCATTCCCATCCATAACTAATCCAAATCCTTAAATTAAATTCAACGGGCTTTCTTTCGATAAAAGTCTAACATTCAACTAAGAAATGAATAGGCCCACAAGTCGAGCCTCTAACCAACCAACTACCCTCATTCGATTAACACGATAATTTCACACTTATTAAATATACAATTAAACAATAACCACATAGAACATTATCCAACCCTAATTGGCACGAAAATTCACACGATCAAATGAAAATTAATTRAAGAAAAATTTCGGGTATTATAGAAAAACTACCACATTCTTAAAGGTATAACTTATTTCATGGCTTCCTACCTTTCTCAACAATTGATAATGATGATACCAAATACAATACATTTCTAAGTCAAAACATATTCTTCATACAGATTAAACTCGTTCTTAGATTGGACATTAAACCTAATCCATGTTCTCCCACGGTTATCACTATAGAACATAATTACATAAGTCATTAAATTTTTAAAATCRAATAACAATATTTTCACCTTTAAATTCGACAAATTCTAAGTGTCGTGGAAGCTGCGTTGCGCCTCGAGCGTGCACTCAGGCAGCGCGTGCGCAACATCCTTGGTCGCGCACGGTGCCTGGTCGCTTAGGCGTCTGCTGGCCTAGGTGTCTAGGCTCCTGATGGCCTAGGCGCTTAGTTGCTGGGCGCCTGATAGGCTTTGCTGCTTCTGGTAGAAAATCTACCCACCAGAACAAAAGCTGGCGAAACTCGGACAACACTGATCCAGTAGAGGAGAATGGCATCTTTATGCAGAAGCAGATCTCRAAGGGGTGGGTCYCACGCCTCTGGCGGACGGCTTCTAGTCGGCAATGGCGCGAACTGTTAATGAGCAGCAAGTGAGTTGAGTAGCTATCGAAACGCTGGCAAGCTCTGGATCTAGACAAAAAAAGACCGATTGAGCTCGGATTTGGACTGAAATGGCGAACTAGTAGCTTGCAGCTGTCCGACTTTAAGTGACGCAGACGGCTTGGCGATCACAAATTTGGGCGATTAGCGATCTCGGTGAGCAAAGGAGGAGATGCGATGGAGAGCAAAAATGAGTAGATAGCAGTTGGATCTGGGAGATCTCAAGCACAGCAAGCAACCGAGTAGTGGGTCGTGCGGCCTGGCTAAGTCATAAGGCAAGGTTTCTCCGAGCAGCTGGAAATGGTTTGTGTAGATCTGGACAGCACAGCACGCAACGACGAGCAGAGGGTAGAGAGGGTGGTGATAGGCGGTAAGGGTGACAGTCAGTGCATCGGTTGGGGGAAGAAAAGGGGTGGTGGTTGCAGAAGAGTTTGGGAAAAGAGGGGATGGCAGCATTAGGTTACAGATTTTTTTTTTTATTTTTTTTAAAGGTTTGGGCCCTAAATCTTTGGGCCTCCCCATCCCATAACCAATTCAGACCAATAAATTAAATTCTGCGGGCWTTTCTTTTGACCAAAATTAGTATTAAATTAGCTTTTAATTTTCGGATAAGAAATGAATAAGCTCTAGCTATTGAGCCTACACCAACGAACCAAAAACCTTAATTCAATTAACACGATAATTTCATACTTACTTAAACGTACAACTAAATAACAATCACATAGAAAATTTATCAAACCCTAGTTGGCACACGATTCATACGATCATACAAAATTCATAAAAGTGAAAGAAGTAATATCYTGGGTATTACGCTGTATGCTCGAAAATATTTATTAACTGAACTAAAGTAAAATAAATTTAAAATGAATAATAAGATCTTCTTACTCAAGGACAGCCTCCTTAAAGTGCTTGCTTTATAGTTTTCAACCAGAATTTGCTGTAGCATGTTAAGTTCAGAGTAATGTTAATGAGAATCTTTCTCCTTTTTGTTCTCCAGTTTGATAATGCTTTAGCCTTTGCCCATTTTCTTGAAATGTGCTCCTAATCTTTTCATCCTTCAATTCTAGAGTTGAATGGAAGTACGTTCTGACCTTCTTGGAAATTCCTTCTTTGAATTCTATGGTCATGCCACAATTTGATTTTGTCCTTGTAAATTATAGCATTCTCATATGCAGCATTTCTAAATTTGTCTAATTCATTGAGCTGTAGCATTCTCTATTGCCCCGCTAACTCCAGATTCAAGTTCAACGTTTTGATGGCCCAATAAGCTTTACGTTCTAATTTAAAGGGTAAATGGTAGGCTTTTCCATAGATCAACTTGAATGTTGACATTTCCAAGAGAGTTTTAAATGCTGTACTATATTCCCACAATGCTTCATCAATTCTTAATGACTAGTCCTACCTGTTTGGGCCCATAATCTTTTCCAGGATGCCTTTGATTTCTCCGTTGGAGATTTCTACTTGACCGCTAGTTCATGGATAATATGCTTTAGAAGTTGTGTCTGACAACATATTTGGCAAGTACTTTCTCCATCAATTTATTGCAGAAGTGAGATCCTTCATCGTTGATTAATGCTTTAGGTCTGCCAAATCTTGTAAAAGTGTTTTTGTGAAGGAACTTGACCACTGCCGTAATATCATTGGAGTGTAGTGCTACAGCTTCAATCTACTCTGACATATAATCCACTTCAGTCCTGGCAATTGTGCAAAAAACTTGTTGGGGTCTAATCAAATTTCCATTAGAAAACTCATGCGCGCAAGTATACGTGGCCCACAAGTAGTATAGAAGAGTAGGGTATTGATCCTATAGGATAGTTTAATGAAATAAAAGGGTATAAACTTTTGATTGATGGAGATGATCTAAAAGTAAATTACCAAGAGCATAGTAAATGAATATAATGGACTGAAAATAATGAAAATAACATAAGAAAGCAATAGAATTTAGGGTTACCTATAAGAAATCAAAAATTAGAATTAGTTTCTGATTGCTATAGCACTATGGAGTATAATTATGTAATGTCTCTTAGACAATATCACTCAGTGTGCAAATGTTTGGGATGTAGGAAGACTCATCCATATGTCTATGGTAGTCTTTACCACAATTCCATGAATGCTACTTAATTTTACCCTTGTAAGATAAGTGTCCTTATCTCAATTGGGTTTTCGAATGCTATAGCAACAACCTACGGAGAGCCTTGGGATTTTTGTTCCCTTAACCCTCTGGAACGTTTTTATTATAGACTTTACCTTGCATATTTACCACATGCTTATGGCAATGTTAGTTATTTTTCTTTGCTAGTGTTGAGTTTCGTTAGAGGTTAGAGTAAGCTTTTRACTTTCTAACCAAAAATGGGTTACTTTGATGTCTCAAAGGAGTTTACTCAATGATAATAAGATAAATCCTAATCTTCGTTTGTTCAACTTTGTCAAGCATTACTACCTAGAAATCAAAGTTTAAGAGTACAGCCTTAGACCAAAATGCTACTTTATAAAGTAGTTAAATTTCTATGATTTTTGTTAAGATTGCTAAACCAAAAAAATTAGCAAGATGAAAATGTTCAGAAAGGATGATTATTGTCTATCCTTAAAAATGAGATAAAGAAAAGAAACAAATAGAAAGGGCTCTTCTATTGAAGAAGACCTGAACTGGCTACTTGAAAGTAGATAAAGAAAACTAAACTAGCAAAAAGGGCTCTTCTATCAAAGGAGACCCATAGCTAATCTATCTTATATTCTAATCACTAAACACTAGCAATTCCCCCCTCCTCCCATCACTTTTGCTCTAGTTGATTTACTCCTTATATAGAGCAAACTAGGGCAGAGTTGGCAATATTGTAGCTTTCAGTGCCTCAGATAGCGGGCTACTTACTTAGCCAAGTTTGTCCTTGACTGTCCATTTTTGGCAATGTAGGCCCTACTGGTCCTTCTTTGCTTCAACAATTAGGGCAAGGAACTGGAGTCAACTCCGATAGGTTTCTTTATGTCATTTTCACCTGGATTGTTCATTAAATGCTGTGGACATGCACTTGTTTCTTTCTTCCACATGTCTCCATATGTCTCCTTAGAAACTCTAATACTGAAGCATTTTTGTGTTTTCTGAAAATCATCCTTCAAAATCAAGCTTTTTAGTGGCAATAAAATGAATTTTAAGACTAAGTAAAGTTGTTAACTGACCAACTCTTGATTAAACTAAAATTAAGGTTAAAATTAGCAATTTCTATTATAATACACAAAACATCATGTAACATTTGGGTTAAATAGGATTAAAATGGATATTTTCACAGCCTATCAAGAACTCTATGTTAACTGTGATATATGTATAATTTAATTTTTAACCTAATTTCATCTAATTCCACTAATGAGTCGCATAAAAAAGTACTAAAAATAGTTGAGTAACAAAATAATGTTAAAAAAGTTCAGGGACATTCATCGTTAATCGAAAATAATTCAGTGACAAAAAAAGCTAATATCCCTTAAAATTATTTATAGTTAGAATACTAGAACTTGATCACCTTTCATATGTGTTTTCCTACAGCTGTCTAGTGTAAATATAAAAATTTTATTAAATTAAATTTTTATAATGTATTTATATAATCAAGAGTTAATTTTAAATGCTCCCATTAAAATTCGGGAGTATTTGACATTTGAACCAATGAAATAATGACATGTATCAAGGATGACAAGGTTCAACCAATGGAATCATGAATGCAGCTCGGTAGATCAAGTAATGCCATGTCGCTCCTGGATGTGACTTCAACCAATCAAATCAATTTGCTTTGCCTATAAATAGAGGCCAAAGCATAAGAGGAAGGGGTTCAGAAATTCATATTAAGGTCCAACAATTGAGAGAAGCTGAGAAGAGAGAGCACCAAATTTCTCTCCAAATCCCAAGATCAAGTTGCGAAGTCATCAAAAAATTCCAAAGAGAAGAATCAACATATTGAGTTCTTGCCATGAGAACATTCTAGAGATTGTAACATTTGCCTTATCAAATTTATAAGATTAATGCTTTGTTACATATTCTCTTATTTTGTATTATGTTTTATAGATGAGATATTCGTCTAAATAAATTTTGGCATGCCCAGTAGGACAATCTATGTAGTTCATTTCTTCTTTTAAAATCAAATCAAGTCAAATTTATCAATGATCCCCAAGAACAGCATCTCAAAGGATATGCCTTCCAGATCTACAACAATTAGTACTGCTGCCAAAACAACCATGTCAGCCACATATGCAGGACCTATGACACGGTGTAGGGCGCCATCTATTGCTAGAAATGAAGTAGAGGAGTACTTCTGAGATGATCAAATTTGCAAATACTCAAACTCCATGTTCAAGGATGTTCCTTCTCAAGAAGGAAAAATGGGAATTGGCTCTGCTACAAGAACAACTATGTCTTTGTTGAATATAGTAGCCAAACCCAAAAGTTCAAACATGCTGGCGGCAAATATACTCTAAAGATTCAGTGCCAGCTACTCCTCAAGAGGATCAAAAGATTCAATRTGATGGCCCATGAATATCCAACCAGGAGTTCATTCGCTATGCCTATTATGATGACAGACATCTCAACCATCAATGAACAGATTTCAAACCTGACGAAGTTTGGTGGAAAGTCTTGCAAAGCACACACAACAACAAGATCTCACAATTCTCAACTACTAAATCGACTTGACAATGCTTAAGAAACAAGCCAATCTACTCTAAAACATCCCGAGCCTTAAATTACATCGGGATCAGCAAAGGTTTTAGGGAAGCAACCTCAAGTCAAATTTGAATATGAAGACATGAGAAAAGCGGGACCCTTAAAAGAAACAGCAATAATTCAAGTCTCCTCAGATAGACTAATCCCTGTTAACCARTTGAAGGACTTCATCATGGATGCCATAAAGGATAAGTATGACAAAAGTTCTAAATCTCCTTTCACATATTCTAAACCATATACCAAGATGATTGATAACTTGAAGATGCGTATAGGTTATCAATCTCCAACAATTTCAGCAATTTGATCGAAAGGGAAATCCTAAACAACACATTGCACATTTTGTTGAGACTTGCAACTATGTTGGCATTTATGGTGATTACCTCATCAAGAAATTTGTTCGATCTCTCAAGGGAAATGCATTCGACTGGTACATCAAACTCATGGCTAGATCCATTGATAGTTAGGACAAATTTTAGCATGAATTCCTTAACCGTTTTTAAAGTACCCATCAAACTATAAGTGTAACACCCCGAATTTTCCTTTACTAAATCCGTTGATTTTATGYAAAATGTGTGCCAGCTAGATTGAACATATAATCGTTGGCTAACGGTTTGGCTTATAAGTCCATTTAATTGGTTAGCCGGAAGTTGAACCTTTAACGGAAATGAAACCATTATATGTAAATTACGCCGTCTGTTGACCTCCAATTGCTGCCAGCCGCTCCTGCTGTTGGGCTTTCTGTCTCTTCTGCTTCTTTGTCGGTGTGCTAGAAAAATCCCAAAGAACCGGGAGAAAAGAAAAATAAAAAAAAAAAAAAAAAGGAGGAATGATAATAATAATATTAATAATAATAATTGAAAATATATAATCGGTAAATGAATAAAATAAAACAAAATAAAAATAAAAATAAAATTTAGCGTGAATGGGTGCAATACTTTAAATAAGTGTTGTGTGTTAAATTGGTTTTG
>MEJB01000064.1:346492-357266 GCA_001752375.1 Rhazya stricta
TGAAGTTTTTTTATTTAAAGTATTAATGTATTCTCTTTGGTCAAAGACCATAATCTCAAAGCGGGTTGTTCGCTTGGAGGAGAGGGGTACGATCAGTGTAATAGTAGACCGTTATTGTACATTTCTTTGTCTTTACTCGATTTTTCGGAATCATTCATTAGAGTACGTACTTACGTACTCATACAGATGTAACACTGTAAAGTTTTTTAAAGACGAATAGAGAAATCACATCTTCTTGAAAGTATTGAAAGAAGAAAAGTTTTAAAGAAATGTTTTTAAATTATGAGATTTTTGATGATGCTGTTTTTGAATAGTGTAAAAGCCTTCCGCTGTATTTACTTTTAAACGAATGGTGGCTTATAAATAGCTAAATCTTTATTTTCGAACGGAACGACGTAATATTCCCGGGTTAAGACTGTTCCTAAACTGGGGGTGTTACAATAAGTATGTTAGAACTAAGCCATACTAAAGAATGGAAAGATGAGCCTGTCATTGACAACATCAATCGATGAAGAAGTTTGAGCCTAGATTGCAGAGATCGTCTCTGCGAACAATCTGCAATCAAGATGTGCATCCAAGGTATGCATTGGGAACTCCAATACATTTTGAAAGGAATCCAATCGAGAACTTTTGAAGAATTAGCTACATAGGTCCATGATATGGAGTTGAGCATTACGGTATATAGAGATCAAGGAGTTTTGGTACCTGGCCATGAAAGAAGGAAAAAATTTGACTTCAAGAAATCAACTAAGCCATTGTTCAAGTCTAACAGAAAACCATCCATGACAAAAACTATGGCACCTATAAGGATACCTGCGAAAGTAAGCAAAAAATTTACCGAGAAGGTGGATACTACCTAAATCGTGGAAGATGACACATGACTTTGAAAGATATACAAAATAAAGAATTCCCATTTCTCAATTTTGACGTCTCGAAAATGTTTGATGACATGTTGAAAGTTGGGATCATCGAACTGCCAGGATAAAATAGCCAGAAAAAGCAGAACGACTTGGATATCCAAATTATTGCAAATATCATCGTCTTCTTGGCCAACCGATCAAAAAATGCTTCACCTTTAAGGATAAATTCATGGAATTGGCTCATAAGGGACGCATTTTGCTAGAGAAAGAACAAATGGCTGCTATCAAACAAGCATTATACCAAATGCTTTCTGTTTTAGATCTATCAATGCAAATGTTGCGCATATCTCACAATCACCTAAACGCTTTGTTGAGATCAAAATTAGGAAGTTCGACGTGATGAAGTTTAACATAAAGCCCTCACCTAAATCTTATTACAAATAAGCTAACCTAGTGGCAGATATGATTCCCAAGCCATTCAAAAATGTCAAAGATGGCAAAGCTAATGATTCTGATTTTGAAGGCTGGGCAATCGTGAAATACCGAAGGAGTCGTAAGAAGAAATTTGCAAATAAAAAACCAATTGAAAAAAGAAAAGCAATGAGAAGGAATGTGCCTAAGCCAAGTAAGTTATTCCTAAGAAAGTTGTCAACAAGTCAAATGTTTCATACATCACCTAGTACTGAAAATCTATTACATTGGCAGAGTTCTTTCCAAGAACATTAACTAATAATCTTGAAACTGTCTCTTGCTCTATCATAGGTAAAGCAAAGGTAAATGATTCTGGTCATTCCTTTCCAAAAGATTCAATTTAAAAGGATTGTCCTTTGCAAATTAAAGGTTGTACTTCAAATTCAGTTGCATGTATGATGGCAGTAACTTTCAATGGTGATGATTTGTTGCTTGGGTCAAAACTTTATACTCAACGTCTACTCATATCTGGCTATGTGCTAGAAAAAGAAATAAATCGGATTTCGTTTGATAAAGATTCAGCAGCCAACATCCTTCCTCCATGCATGTTAAGAGTGTAATACCTGAAATTTTTCCTTTATTGATTTTCATTTGATCATGTGAAATTGTGCGCCAACTAGGGTAGGAAATTTTATATGTGATTTATATTTTGAAATCGCATGTTTAATGAGTATGAAAACACTGTGTTTGTCGAATTGGAGTCATTGGTTGGGTAAAGGCTCAACTTGTGGGCCTATTCATTTCTCAGTCGGAAGTTGGACTTTTATCGAAAGGAAGCCCATTGTATTTAATTTAAGGATTTTGGGTTAATTATGGATGGGAAGGCCGAAGGGTTTGGGGTTACGCCCAAAATAAGAGAATTAATATACATACATACATACAATACATACATACCATACATACATATACATGTATATATATATATATATATATATATATATATTATATATATAAATATATATATAAAATAAAATAAAAAGAAAGAAAGAAAAGAAAAACTAAAAAACCCTTCTTCTTCTTCCTTCCCATTAATACTACGCGCTGCCGCCGCTGCCCACATTAAAATAACCCTATCGCCAATCACTACCTTCTCCGCCTTCTGCTAGTAGCCGCATGCAAAACTGCCCAATCCGACGATGAGCCGTTCAAGCCGTTTGGAGGATTTTGCCTCGATTCGGCCAGGCCGCGCAAACCCTTGCTCAGTTGCTTACCAGGTTCAAGGTCGCCCACTTTTCGCTCGCCTAGATCGCTGACCGCCTAGGTTTGCAGTCGACGAGCCACCCACGTCTTGAGTTGGACTGCTGCAGCTCATGCAGTTGCTGTCACTGTTTGCCGAGGTTGATCACCTGGTTCGTGTTATGGCGCCGCATGCCAAGAGGCTGTTTGGTACTGTTGAGCCGAGCAGACCACTCCAGGTCTCTTCCCTGGAATTCCCTCTCTCGGTCTCTGGCTTAGATTGGCGGTCTGTGGTCCGCGCCATTGCCGACCAAGCCATCTGCCAAAGGCGCACGATTCGCGCCTACCAAATCTGGTCTCTGCCATCTTCTTCTTCTTCTCTGATTGACCGRAACTGTGCAACACCACGCAAGAAGTTTAATAGATCTGCCTTCACCGCTCGACTGGATCGGCGCGACACCATGCCAGAAGTTTGCCAGATCTGCCTTCATTTTCTTYTTCTTCTTCTTCTTCTCTATTCAACGATATCACCAGGACAGAGGAAGGAYAGTGCTCGGCTGCTTGATGCAGTGCTCTAGATCTGTTTCCTCCTTGACTGGATCTAAAACCCCTTGCCACTGGCTGTCACCTCTGCTCTCTCCTTTACTGCTAGCATCGCCGAACGATTTCACTGTCTGCGACCGAGATCACTACTCGCTGTTGCTGCGTGGTGATCCAACAAAGGCAGCCAGTGCCCAGCAAGTGTTCAGCGCAAGTGTTCAGTGCCAGTGCCCAACGCCAGTGCCCAGAGCCCAGCACCCGCACCCAGCGACCAGGCGTCTAARTGCCCAGACACCCAGACGCCTAGGGCTGTTGCGCGTGCTGCTTGAGCGCATGCCCGAGAATCCAATACCACTCCCACGACACTTGGACCTTGCGAACATAAAGGTGAAAATGTTATTACTTGATATTGGAATTTATGACTTGTATATAATTATGTCCTAAAGTGAATTGGTGGGAGAACATAGATTAGGTTTAATACCTGAACTAAGGAGTTTGAATTGATTGGTAATATGAGAACTGAGTATGGATTTATAATTGACAAACGACATTCTTGGATTAAACACTGAATATCTAAGTTGGGACAGTCGTACTAAATGGACTTTGCTTTGTAATCAAAATTAGGTCGTTTCGAGTACCTTAACGTTGAGAATAGTCGAGGGATTTCACTTCGGGACTCAAATAAGAAACCTTTAATGTAAAGGACTCCGGGTAAGTAAATCCGAACATTTCATTAACGCATATGAATCGACATATCTGAATTCCTTTAGGTAGTTTAATGCGTTGTATATGGATTTTATGTCCCCATATCCGCCTATCTACTTTATTGTGTGTTATGTGGTGGCGGTATGGGATTATGTTATGAAATGTGTTGATTGTGTGCAATGATTTTTCCGTGTTTCATATATTGTACTGTTTTTATGTCGAATGGTATGTTAAATACAGTTGTATGCATTTCATGTCATGGGCATGCAATTAGTGTTCTACATCATTCCTAGCATGAGCCGTTGATACATTTAGGAAATGAAATTTTGAAAGGAAATRTATTTTATAAATTTTCACATATTCAGAAAAATGTTAAAGTTTTTGGAAAGGAGTGTAAACCTAGCCATGAAAGATATGAGTGGGAAATGGGGCGTGCGGGACCAGCGCAMCCAGCCCTACCCTTTTGGAGGGTAGGAAAGAATGTAATGTTCACCTCTTGGGAGGTGAAAAGATGGAAGGAAAAGAGATAAGATGTTAAYCGCTTTGCGGTTCTACCGATAGGAATGTAATTAGGTTCCAAATAATAATGGCCCACTGCAAAGCTAAATGGCCAGGCGTTACACTCAGTGAGCTAATGAATGTAATGAAATGAAAAGTTTTACAAGTCATACATTTTGAAAGGAAAGGTTTTGTAAAAAGATTACGATAAGGAAATGTTTAGAAAGYTTTCATTTAAAAGGCGAAATTTTATAATTTCATGACATGTAGGGCTTGTTTATGCATCCATGCATGAGATTTACTTACTGGGCTTTATAGCTCATTCCGTTTCTCTCGTTTTACATTTCAGATGATGTATAGCCAGATGGTGCGAGGAGGTCGCTTGTGGGCAAACCATAATACCCTGAAGCATGTTTTAAATAAATTTTACAGATTAAGATATTTGTTTACTAGAATGGTTTTTGTTCATCATTAAGTGATCTCTTGTTGGTGTAGCTACTTGTGCTTTAAATTCCTTGGGGTTTACGCAATTTCAGTTTGAATAAATGTTGGGTTGGTAAATATTTATTAAAAAATATTATTTATTGTGTTGGATATTGTTGAACTTTAATTGGTAGTTAATGAGGTTACAAGGGAAACTCTGTTAGATTTTTATAAACTTTTTTTGAACAAGGGTTTAGATTTCTTTTATTTATTTTAGTAGTTGATTATTTTACGAGTAGGGTAATGTAACATTCTCAGCTTAGGATAGTTCCTAATTTGTGGGTGTTATTGTTTTGGTATCAGAGCTAAGGGTTTTAAAAACGATTCTGTAGACTTAAAAAAAAAAAAAAAAGGAGATTTATGAATTCTTGAAAAGTATATGGGTATCAAGTCATGCCACAAGCTTCCCTTCCTGGACCATCGGTAAGTTTGTATTTTTATTAAATCCTCAAATAATGTTAATGTTAAGTGTTGTAGTATGTCTTGTCTATATTTTTCCTCGAATTGGAAATAATGTATAATGTTCGATTTTATAATCATGCGCTACGTCTATGTATAAAGTTCTTCTACAATAAACTTTTCTAGTTTAGTAATGGTGCGTATTACTACACGTTCTCTCTGCCCAAGACGGGGTGGCTCAACCCCAGGACGAAGGGGCAAGTGGTACTCGTGCCGCACAAGGAACTTCAATGACCATGAAGGCCTTTATACAGGCAATGACTGCCTTCGGACAGGCTAGCCAGTCGAGGAGGAGCGAAATACGGGAATACGGGAAGATCTCAAAGTTTAAGAGGCTCGCCTCACCACCATTCTTGGGTACCACTGACCTTGTGGAAACGAAGAACTGATAGAGATACAAAAAACCTTCTCTGTCATGCAATGCTTAGGCGAAGAGAAGGTCGATTTTGCCGTATACATGCTCCAAGGGGTATGACTGGTGGCTAATGGTTCAGCACCAGCATGAGAGGGACACTAGTCCCTTCACTTGGGAAATGTTTATCGAAGCCTTCAATGATAAATATTTTCCCAAGACCGTACGACAGCAGAAGGAGCACGAGTTTGTGAGGCTGGAGCAGGGAAGCTGATCTATCGGTGAGTATAAAGCTGAGTTCAAGCGATTAGCTAAGTTTACTCCTGATTTGGTTGCTACAGAGGAGAGAAGAGCAAGGCAATTTGAAGAGGGGCTTAGGCCTCATCTTAAACTGGCAGTGATCCCTTTTGAGCTCTCTACGTACCAAGAGGTTGTTAATAAATCTCTCTTGGTAGAGAGGGCTCAAATGTTGAGTAAGGAGGAGTTTAGGAGTCAACCCACAAATCAGAGATTCAGAGGTGGAAATCCTAAAAGTGGTTAGAAGAGGAGGTACGATCAAGAAAGTAGACAGGGAAATCAGCAACGCAAACGACAGAAGAAAGTTTGCAAAGAATGTGGCAAAAACATCTGGGTGAGTGCCTCTTGGGCAAGAAGATGTGCTTCAAGTGTGGAAAGCAAGGGCATTTTGTTAGGGAATGTCCTAATGGAAGTGGTGGAGTGTGTTTCAACTGTGGGAAGCCTGGGCACTGGCCAAGGACTGTAGAATGACGAGCTCAGGCACGCATCTTCACCATGACAAGGAAGGAGGCCGATGAAGCACCGACCGTAATGTCAGGTACCTATAGCTTTAAAATTGCGTTAATTCAGTTATTATGAATAATTGAATGAGTTTAAGATTACCTGTTATGTAGGCACTTTATTCGTGTGTAATACACCTGCCAAATACTATTTGATTGGGGAGCTACCCACTCCTTTGTTCACCCTGCTTTTGCTGAGAAACTTCGAACCTCGTGTACACGTGTAACACCCCCAGATTAGGAACTGTCTTAACCCTTGTCAAAGATTTTATAAAAATTTCGGCAGAGTTTCCTCTGAAATCTCAATAACTACCCCCTACATACACTCAAAAAAAGTTCTCAATATTCTCACACCCATTCACAACATATTCTCCAATCCAATTAAACATCTACTGTAAAATATGCTCCAACAAATTTCTTACCAACCCAACAATTATTCAAACAGGAATTTGAAGAAACAAAAAGAATTTAAAACATAATCAGCTAAACTAAATAAGAAATAGATAACTACTATCCTAATCCTTAAAATTTATTTATAACATGCTTCGAGGCATCTTGGTTTGCCCACAAGTGACCTCTTYGCACCATCTGGCTAAACATTACCTAAAATTGTAATACTCGAGATTTTTTATTAATTTTTATTTGATTGTGTGAATTTACGTGYCAATTAGGGTTGAATAATTTTCTRTGTGGTTACTGTTTTAATTGTACGTTAATAAGTGCGAAATTATCGGGTTTGTCCAATTATAGCTCTTGGTTGGTTAGAGGCTCGACTCGTTGGGCTTATTTATTTTCATTTGGAAAACTTGATTTTTATCGAAAGAAAAGCACGTAGAAWTTAATTTAATAGATTTGGGTTAATTATGGATGGGAAGGCCCAAAGGATTTGGGTTACGGCCCAAGTTATAAAAACAAAAAAAAAAGGAGAAAAACCTAAAAACCCTAGGATCTCCTTCTTCTTCTTCCTCATCATGCCACTGCCGCCCAAACCAAACCCTAAATGCTCCCCATTCTTGAAAACTCCTCCCCAACGCACACACACGCCGCCTCTTCCTTCTTCTCTTCTCGTCGCGATCCCTGCTACCCAGGCCGAGACTGACACTTCTCACTGATCGCCCACAATGGGCTCCCTCGCGGTCCGTGACGTTGCTCGTCTGGTATGCACCGGTGCCACCGTCTGCTCGATCGCTATAGGAGTCGCCATAGCCGCACAATGATCGGATCTGCCGCGACTGCTTGGGAATCCTTGCTGCGCACTATGCTCATCGCTTTACTGCGCTTGCCCGGTTGTCGCACTCCAACTACTCGGACCGTGGCTAAACCGTTGCACCACCAGAACAGAGGGAAGACAGTTCGTTGTTCCTCGACGTGCRRAACTCGTCCAGATCGGTCTCTCCTTTAACTAGATCTATGAGCGTCTTGCGGCCACTCGGGTGCAACCAGCTCCTTGCCGGCCGTCGCTCTGCCCAGAATCTGCCATCTCTTCCCTCTTCTTCCTCCCTCGCCACCTAGTCTGGATGTCCGCTCTGCTGCACCACTCGCTCGACTTGCGGGTTGCTGCGCATCATCCATCCTCGGCTGCTCACCACCTTCGTTCCACCCTGAGAGAGTGCTCGAACTAGCGGCAGCTYGGGGGCCGAACTCTGGCTGGCTGTTCATCGGAGCMCAGCAAGCACTAGGTGCCCAACAAGCACTAGGCACCCAGCAAGCACTAGACGCCCAAGAGCCCAGGCGCCCGACACCCTAGCGCCCAGGAGCCCGACACCTAGACGCCCAGGACTATTGCGCGCGCGCCGCTTGAGCGCCCGCCTAAGAACCCATTACCATTCTCGAGACAGTTGGACTTTGTGGACGTAAAAGGTGAAAGCATTATTAATTAATATTGAAATTTATGACATGAAATTATATTCTAAAGTAAAATTGCGGGAGAACATAAATTAAGTTTAATACCCGAACGAAGGAATTTAAATTGTAACATTAAAAAGACATGATAATTGGTAATGTGGGAACTAAGAATGGATTAATAATTGGCAAAGGACATTCTTGGATTAAACACATAATACCTAAGTTGGACGATTGAACTAAATAAACTTTCTTTCTGTAATCACAACTAGGTCATTCCAAGACCTTAACATTGAGAACGGTTGCAGGAGTTCACTTCACGATTTAAGTAGGAACCCTTTAATGTAAAGGACTCCGGGTAAGTAAATTCTCACATTCTCATTAACGTATATGTGTTGTTATCATTGAACCTGAGTTCTATGCAAGTAAATGCTCCCATTTCATTAATGCATATGAATGGATGTATCTGAATTCTTTTAGGTGGATTAATGTGTTGTATATGAGATTCTATGCAAGCAAATTCCCATACCCGCCTATCTCTTTTGTTGTGCGTTATGTGGTGGCGGTATGGGATTATATTATGAGGTGTATTAATTGTGTGGAATGTTTCATGTGTTTCATACCCTRTACTCTTTTTATGTCGAATGATATGTTATATATACAGTGGTATGCATTTCATGTCATAGGCATGTAGTTAGTGTTCTACATCATTCCTGGCATGAGCCATTCATACATTTAGAAAGTGAATGATTTAGGAAATGAAATTTTGAAAGGCAATGTATTTTATAAACTGTAACGTGTTCAGGAAAATGTTAAAGTTTTTGAAAAGGAGTGTAAACCTAGCCATGAAGGATGTGAGTGGGAAATTGGGCATGGGGGAGCAGCGCATCCGAACYGACCCTCTAGGAGGGAGGTAATGATTCACCTCAGGGAGGTGAAGAGATGAAAGAATGTTAACCACTCTGCAGTACTACCGGTAGGAATGTAATCGGGTTCCAAAGAACAAATGGCCTACTGTAGCCTAATGGCTAGGCATTACACTCTAGTGAGCTCACGAATGAAAGGAAATGAAATGTTTTACTGTAAGTAAATTTTGAAGGAAAGGTTTGTAAAGAGTTTTCAAAAAGAGAATGTTTGGAGAGTTTTTCATTTAAAAAGGCRAAATTCTATAATCATTTGACATGTTTATGCATTCATGCATGAGGTTTACTTACTGGGCTCTTTAGCTCATTCCTTTCTCTTATTTTTATTTCAGATGATGTGTAACTAGATGGGGAGAGGAGGTCACTTGTGGGTAAGTTATGATACCCTAAAGTTAATGTAAATGAATGTTATGGATTAAGATGATTGTATTAAGTATTTATTATTTGGTTTAAATTCTTTTAAGCTTCTGCAAATTCGAGTAAATTGTGAGATTCCCGGGATAGGATAAAGGTTCCTAATTTAGGAGTGTGACAGAAATGTAAAATAAGAGAAATAGAATGAGCTATAAAGCCCAGTAAGTAAATCTCATGCATGAATGCATGAACATGCCCTACATGTCATGAATTATAAAGTCTCACATTCTCAATGAAAACTTTCAAATCATTTTCTTGTATAACCTTTCCATAAAATCTTTCCTTTCAAAATGCAAGGACTTTGCAAAACCTTTCCTTTCATTACATTCGTGAGCTCACTAGAGTATAACGCCTAGCCACTAAACTCTGCAGTGGGCCATAGTTATTTGAAACCTGATTATATTCCTACCAGTAGTACTGTAAAGCGGTAACTGTAATAACCCGGATGGGACTTATAGAGCGAACCCGGTTAGTGGATGTATTTGAGTAGAGAAGATATTAGTTTTAAGTCCAGCAAAGGCTCACCGAACAGCAGACGTCGGTGTCAGGCTCCCTAAAGAAAAGCGCGGAATTTATCGCTGGAAAATTACAGTTCCGAGGTCCATGACAGTGAGCGGGTAAGAGTAGATGGCAGTATATTACAACCATAGGAACTTAGACTCAAGATCCTTCATTTGAGAGGGTAGGAGGCATGAGCGAGATACGACTTACATTAACGTGAAGAAAATCTATCAGAATTATACAACATATACGCGAACATACGCGCATGGGGATGTGGCGGATAGAGAAACAATACACAATACGCCACCGGTCAGTACTCTGAAGCCAGAGAAGACGCCACAGGCCAAGGAGAGCACGACTTGAGCGAGAATAGACAAAAGTATAGGAGAGCGATGGGGCAAAAATACAGCTTACCGGTACAATAATGCAACATACGTAAATTACAGACCGTACCATCAAATCACAAGGTGTAGGAAGGACCGACGCGGACAGATGTAAATCTTTCTCTTACAGATCGTACTTGGAAAACTTCCCTGATATAAAAGATATTTTAAACATTTGCACAAATCCGGTACAATGTAAAAAATAACTTTTTCCCCCACATTTTGGATCGGTACGTCTACACGCACCCGGTTATCCGTACCCCCTGGCGCTGCGTGGTGGGATAGGAGAAGCTCCCATTCACCTCTTATAATTAACAAAGTGGAAAAACCTCCACTTTTCTACTGCCGGACCATTATCTTACAAGATTAC
>MEJB01000064.1:361778-416614 GCA_001752375.1 Rhazya stricta
GTCATTTCCTTTCTCTGTGGGAACGATCAGGTCCGTGCGACACCGTCACCGGATCTGCTGTCGTTACCTGTTACCTGCTCGGCGCAACTAGATCTGCGCAACGCCGTCGCCAGATCTGCCGCCGCAAAAAGGGCTTTCCCTCTGCTTAACAGATTTTTGTTTCCCCTTGAACTGAAGCTAAAACCTTGCAGTGATCGTCGTTTTAACTYTCTGCCATTGCTGCTCGCGTCGCCGGTTGTCCCATGCCATCAACCAGACGCCGCGAGCTTGAGCAGAGACTGATTCCTTCGCCGGCACAGTGTCGGAGCAGAACCTAGCTGTTCGTGCGCCAAGGATCTGCTCCTTGGCGACCAGCAGTGCCAGCGCCAAGCTTGCTCAGCAACGCCAGGCACCCAGCGTGACGCCCAGGCGTCCAGTGAGCAAAGCCAAGAGTGAGACGCCCAGGCTTCCAGTGAGTGATGCCCAGGCGCCAGAGCGCGACGCCCAGGTGCCCAGTGCACGACGCCCGACGTTCAGAAACATTTTGCACATTTTTTAACATACGTTCGGGAATCCATTACCGTTCAACATTCGATATTGTGGAATTGAGGTTATTTCGAGGGCATACGTTGAAGTCGGTTGGAGAAGTCCACTTCCAACTTAAGTAAGAAACCGTTTACGTACAGGATTTCGGGTAAGTAATCCTCTCATTCATATCATTATAAATAAATGAATTTGAATGTTTTTAACTGTTGGAATATGTGTTGTGTGGAATTTTTATATTGATATGTGGAATGAATACTCTTAATTGTTGGAATATGTGTTGTGTGGAATTTTTATGTTGATATGTGGAATTGTGACGAAAGTTGAATTGTTCATATTTAGTAGTACTCTATGTTAAAGAATGCTTTTGTGATTTCATATCATGTATTATTTATTGAACGTTATCTTAWATAAGATTGTATGCGTTTCATGTCATGAGCATGTAGTTAGAAGTTTACATCTCATTTGGCATGTGCCGTTCACGCATTTAGGAAGTGAACGGTTAGAAAATGGGATTTTGAAGGAAAAGGTTAAGGTTTTGGAAATGTTAAAGTTTTAAGAAAGGAGTGTAATACTAGCCACAAAAGATGTGAGTGGGAAATGGGGCGTGGGGGACCGGCGCACCTGACCCGACCCTCTTGGAGGGTAGGTAAGAATGGAATGTTCACCTCCTTCGAGGTGAAAATGTGAATGAAAACCTTTTTTTTTAATGTTGACCGCTTTGCGGTTCTACCGGCAGGAATGGAATCGGGTTCCAAATAACTACGGCCCACTGCATAGCTATGTAGCTAGGCTTTGCACTCTAGTGAGCTCGCGAACGAATGAAAGGAAATGGAAAGTTTTATTGTAAGTGAATTTTGAAGAGAATGTTTGTAATGAGTTTTGAAAAGGGAATGTTTTTGGAAGATTTTTCATTGAAAAGGGGGAACTTGAATCTTCATATGTCGAACATGTTCATGCATTCATGCATGAGGGTTACTTACTGCGCTTTTTAGCTCATTCCTGTTGCTTATGTTTTTCTTGCAGATGATATGTAACCAGATGGGGCGAGGAGGTCGCTTGTGGGCGAGCTTTAATACCCGAGAATTGATTTTCGAATTTATTCATGAAATAAGATGAATACTTCTGAATGTTTTAAATTGTTGAAGTTTCTCTGTGATTTTCGTTTATTTTGAATGGTTTGGAAAGACTTCCGCTGTATTTCTATTTGAATAATTGTTAAGATGATGAGGGTTTGTTAAAGTTTATTTTTGAAATAGATAGTTGTTTATTTTGGAACGGAATGGCGTGGCATTCTCAGCTTAGGACTGTTCTTAATCTGGGGGTGTTACAAAAGCAATTGAAAAGATTCGTCAATGGATGAGAACTACTCAGAGTAAACAAAAGAGTTATGCGGATAGGAGAAGGAAGCAGTTGGAATTCGATGTTAGGGATAAAGTCTTTCTTAAGGTAGCGCCTATAAAGAGAATTATGAGATTTGGGAAGAAAGGGAAGTTGAGCCCTCGATTCATTGGACATCTTGAGATCCTCGAAAGGGTGATCAACTTAGCCTATTCGAGTGCCCTTGCCACCAACCCTATAAGGTGTACATAATGTATTTCATGTTTCCATGCTCAGGAAATATGTTTCGAATCCCTCCCACATTCTCAGTTATGAAGCGTTGGATCTTCGTGAGAACCTATCTTACGAAGAGATGCTCGTGGAAATATTGGAAAGGGAAGAAAAAGTATTGAGGAGAAAGGTGATATCGTTAGTGAAAGTTCTCTGGAGGAATCATGCGGTTGAGAAGGCTACTTGGGAACGAGAAGAGGAAATGCATGATAAGTACCCACACTTGTTCGATGAGTCCTAAATTTCGAGGRCAAAATTTRTTTTAGGGGGTGGGGTATTGTAATACCCGAAATYTTTTCTTTATTAATTTTCGTTTGATCGTGTGAAATTGTGTGCCAACTACGGTTGGAAATTTTATATGTGATTAATATTTTGAAATCACACGTTTAATAAGTACGAAAATRTTGTGTTTATCGAATTSGAGCCATTGGTTGGATAAAGGCTCGACTTCTAGGCCTATTCATTTCTCTGCCGRAAGTTGAACTTTTATCGAAAGGAAGCTTGTTGTATTTAATTTAAGGATTTTGGGTTAATTATGGATGGGAAGGCCCGAAGGGTTTGGGTTACAGCTCAAATATAGAAATCAAATATATATATATATATATATAGATATATAAAATAAAAAGAAAGAAAGAAAAGAAAAACCTAAAGACCCTTCTTCTTC
Source organism: Rhazya stricta (assembly GCA_001752375.1). NCBI lineage: Eukaryota > Viridiplantae > Streptophyta > Magnoliopsida > Gentianales > Apocynaceae > Rhazya > Rhazya stricta. Next base: position 364,576 of record MEJB01000064.1, read on the forward strand.
CTCCCCATTAATACTGCTGTTGCCGCCACCGCCTACTCCCAAAAAACCCTACCGTCACCACCGTCTCCGCCTTCTTCTGGTCGCCGCATGCTACACCGCCCAATCGACGATGAGCCGTTCAGCCGTTTGGAGGATTTTGCCGCGATTTGGCCAGGCCACGAGAACCATTGCTCGGTTACTCGCCGGGTTCAAGATCGCCCACCCTTTGCTTGCCGAGATTGCTGACCGCCTAGGTTTGCGATCGACAAGCCGCCCACGTCTCGAGTCAGACTGCTACAGCTTGTGCGGTTGCTATCGTTGTTCGCCAAGGCTGATCACCTGGTTCGTGTCGCGACAAGTTGCCGCACGCCAAAAGGCCGCTTGATTCTGTTGACCGAGCAGACCACTCCAAGACTCTTCCTCGACTTTCCCTCTCTYGCTTTCGGGCTCAGATTGGCKGTCTGTGGTTCGTGCCATTGCCGACCAAGCTATCTGCCAGAGGCACCCGATCCACGCCTACCAGATTTGGTCTCTACCATCTTCTTCTTCTTCTCTGCTCGATCGGATATGTGCGACACCACGCTAGAAGTTCGCCAGATCTGCCTTCATCTTCTTATTCTTCTTCTCAGCTCAACGGTTTCGCCAGGACAGAGAAAGAACAGTGCTCGGCTGCTCGAAGCAGTGGAGCTCGTCTTGATCTGTTTCCTCCTTAACTGGATCTAGAACCCCTTGTCGCTGGCTGTCACCTCTGCTCTCTCCTTTATTGCTCGCATCGCTGGATGATTTCACTATCTGCAGCTGAGATCACGACTTGCTATTGCTGCGTGGTCGTCCAGCAAAGGCAGCCAGCGCCCAACAAGTGTTTAGTGCAAGTGCCCAGCGCCTAGGCATCCAGGTGCCCAAACACCCAGATGCCCAGGGCTGTTGCGCGCACTGCTTGAGCGCACGCCCGAGAATCCAATACCACTCCTGCGACACTTGGACCTTGTGAACTTAAAGGTGAAAACTTTATTACTTGATATTAGAATTTATGACTTGTATAGATTATGTCCTAAAGTGAATTGGTGGGAGAACATAGATTAGATTTAATACCTGAGCTAAGGAGTTTGAATTATACCCCTAAAAAACGTGATAATTGGTAATATGAGAACTAAGTATGGATTTATAATTGACAAACGTCATTCTTGGATTAAACACTGAATATCTAAGTTGGAACAGTCGTACTAAATGGACTTTCCTTTGTAATCAAAATTAGGTCGTTTTGAGTACCTTAACATTGAGAACAGTCGAGGGATTTCACTTCGCGATTCAACTAAGAAACCTTTAACGTAAAGGACTCGAGTAAGTAAATCCTCACATTTCATTAACGCATATGAATCGACATATCTGAATTCCTTTAGGTAGTTTAATGCGTTGTATATGGATTTTGTGCAAGGAAACCTCCATATCCGCCTATCTCCTTCGTCGTGTGTTATGTGGTGGCAGTATGGGATTATGTTATGAAATGTGTTGATTGTGTGCAATGATTTTTACGTGTTTCATATATTGTACTGTTTTTATGTCGAATAGTATGTTAAATACAGTTGTATGCATTTCATGTCATGGCCATGGAATTAGTGTTYTACATCATTCCTAACATGAGCCGTTCATATATTTAGGAAGTGAATGGTTTAGGAAATGAAATTTTGAAAGGAAGGAAAATGTTAAAGTTTTTGGAAAGGAGTGTAAACCTAGCCATGAAAGATATGAGTGGGAAATGGGGCGTGGGGGATCGGCGCACCCGATCCTACCCTCTTGGATAGTAGGGAAGAATGTAATGTTCGCCTGTTAGGAGGTCAAAAGATGGAAGGAAAAGAAATGAGATGTTAACCGCTTTGCAGTTCTACCGGTAGGAATGTAATCGGGTTCCAAATAATAATGGCCCACTGCAGRGCTTAATGACTAGGCATTACACTCAGTGAGCTCATGAATGTAATGAAATGAAATATTTTACAAGTTATACATTTTGAAAGGAAAGGTTTTGTAAAAAGATTACGATAAGGAAATGTTTAGAAAGTTTTCATTTAAAAGGCGAAATTTTATAATTTCATGACATGTAGGGCATGTTTATGCATTCATGCATGAGATTTACTTACTGGGCTTTATAGCTCATTCTGTTTCTCTCGTTTTATATTTCAGATGATGTGTAGCCAGATGGTGCGAGGAGGTCGCTTGTGGGCAAACCATGATACCCTGAAGCATGTTTTAAATAAATCTTACGGATTAAGATAGTTGTTTACTAGAATGGTTTTCGCTCATCATTAAGTTATCTCTTGTTGGTGTAGCTACTTGTGCTTTAAATTCTTTGGGGTTTCTGCGATTTCAATTTGAATAAATGTTGGGTTGGTAAAGATTTGTTAAAACACATTATTTATTGTGTTGGATATTGTTGAGTTTTAATGGGTAGTAAATGAGGTCACAGGAAAAACTCTGTTGGATTTTTATAAACTTTTTTTTTTTGACAAGGGTTTAGATTTCTTTTATTTATTTTAGTAGTTGATTGTTTTACGAGTAGGGTAATTAACATTCTCAGCTTACGACAGTTCCTAATCTGGGAGTGTTACAAAGAGAACTTGACATTTCCATAGAAGAACTCTCCCAAAGTTACCTCATGATCCAGGGTTTTAATCAAGGAGGTCAAAGAGTGCTAGGCACTATTCTATTAGACTTGTTAATTGATGAAATTTCATCGAGTATTCTGCTCCATTTGATGGATTCTAAAACATCTTACAATATGTTATTGGGAAGGCCTTGGCTTCATGATAATAGAGTTGCACCCTCGACATTTTTTTTTTGCTATGCAATTGAAAAGAAATTATTGCTCTCGTGATAGGTGCCAAAGTATTGAGCGATTTGTGTGTAAACATAAGGAATGGGGAAGGTTGCACGACACTCCTTTAGAAACGAGGACTAGGAGACCTTGCTTAAGCCATTGAACAAACTCGCAAAAACTAGTATAGCTAGTGAGACTTTTCATTTGAAAGCCATAAGGTCACCTTAAAGACATTAGGACAGATGCAATCAACTTCTCTACTTGGAAGAACAAATTTACATGTCCAACAAGAAAAAGAATACAACCGAGTATACCTCCCTTCTCAAAGTCTTTGGATTATCAAATACGTCAAAGGGTTCGCTTTCTCCCTCCTAGCTATCCATAAGTCCTATTCACGATGCCCGTTGGATTATGCAACAACCTCAGCTTTACTGCAGTTGGCTTGTTATATAGTGTTGGAGGAGGCGGTGCGTATTTAGTTGGTCCTTTAAACTGAAACTGGACCCAATTGTTGAAGGAAACTCCACGTGGGTCGCCATTTGCAAGCCTTCCAAAAGCAAAAAGAAAAAGAAACCTACAACTTTGAGGAAGCAGGTAGTTCCCTTCATTGTCGATCTTGTAAAACTCCTTGGCTGAAGGGATCACATCATCGTAAAACGAGCCATAAAAGGGAAGACAACCAAGACCCCTCAAGTCCCAAAGTGAAATGAATAACTCGCCAATTGAAGTGTTTAATGTATTTGTCGAGGGACACCAAAGTTCACAAAAGGCATGCATGACATAGCCATAGCAATCGTATGTGAACAAAGAAGAATAGATAGCATTATATATTTTTATGTCACAAAGTAGCTTCTTATACTCCCTAAGAATAGTCTCCAGCCACTCTCAGTAGTTTCGTGTAAAAGTAGTCTCGCCAAAGTTCATAATGGTGGCATTCCAAGAAATGTTGTCGAGATTGCAATATGCAAAAGCAAGATAGAAAGTTTTGGAGCTTGTATTCGCATCATGAGTCGAAGACAATAGCAGTAGGACTTTTCAAGTCGATGAGACAGATGATAAGTCGACTACTTTCTTGGAGTATGATGAAGACCATCGACCAATGTGAAAATTCACCTCATTGGAAGATCGATCCGTATTTTAGYATTTCGATACCGTCGGGAGAACATTTAGCATTATGGGTTTAAATTGAGATCCCTTTCGATTGTCTGAAATGAAATATGTGGCTTTGACTTCTCAAAATCTTTGATCTCCATTTGTTCGTGATTACAAATTGTACAACCTACAAAAATTTCGAAAGATATACATGTTGAGATTTAGAAAGAGAAAGAATGTCAAAGTTGTGAAAGGAAAGAGTTTAATGCAAAAAAAAAGAGAGTGCAAAAAAAAAAAAAAGAGAAATAGGAAGAGTCAAAAAAAGAGATTCCCACAAAAAAAAAAAAAAAAGATAGAAAGAGTTCAAAAAAACATGCAAAAAAGAGAGAGACAAACATGATTGCAAAAAAAAAAAAAGGAAGAGTTCAAAGAAAATTCTGAAAAAGAAAAAGAGAAGCAATAATGGAAACATAAAAAACGTAAAAAAAATTTTTTAAAAAAAAAAAAAGGAAGAAGTGAAGCTTAGGCCCAGTAGGTAAATGGCCCAAACCAAAGGAGAGAAGGAAAAAAGAAAGGAANCAACCTACAAAAATTTCGAAAGATATACATGTTGAGATTTAGAAAGAGAAAGAATGTCAAAGTTGTGAAAGGAAAGAGTTTAATGCAAAAAAAAAAAGATAGAAAGAGTTCAAAAAAACATGCAAAAAAGAGAGAGACAAACATGATTGCAAAAAAAAAAAAAAGGAAGAGTTCAAAGAAAATTCTGAAAAAGAAAAAGAGAAGCAATAATGGAAACATAAAAAACGTAAAAAAATTTTTTTTAAAAAAAAAAAGGAAGAAGTGAAGCTTAGGCCCAATAGGTAAATGGCCCAAACCAAAGGAGAGAAGGAAAAAAGAAAGGAAAAAAAATAGGAAATGCAAAGGGAAGGGGCCTGGCCCCAAACAGAAATCAAACACCAAAAAAAGGGTCAAAACAAAGGGACCCAAAGCGGAGCCGAACCCAAGCATCAGGAAAAGAAGAAAAAGGGCCCAAAAACACATTCAGCCCCATGACAATCAGAAACCCAATTGTCTAGACATCTTCCTTGCTCCTTCTTCACCATCGATACCTGTTTGCCGAATTTCCTTGATCGTCCGCTGGGCACTGTCCTCTGCAGTAATATCCTGGTCACCATCGCCGCTTGTTGTCCATTGCCGTGGTCACCGTTGGAAAACAGAAGGCAGAAGGTTCTAACGGCGCCGCTCGCTACCCCACGCCACCGGAGTCGGCAATTGTTACAAAACTAGTTACCATCAATGCCGCAGAAGGCAAGAGACAACCAACACGTCACCCACCGCCATGGCCTGATCGTCGCCGCTGCAAAACTCGGGCACTGCATATCGAAAGAGAGAAGAAAGGCAGAACCCGTCGACKCCGCTTGCGAGTTACCGCCATGGCCGCTGCAATGCTCGTCGCTGTTATAGTTACTGCTGTCTAAAAAGCGTCCGATTTCTTCGCCGCTGCAAATTTCTGGAAGCTGCTGGCGAAAGTTGGAGGCCATCGCAGAACAAAAGGCAGAAGATCTGGTGACCATGCTGCAAACCTCTAGCCGCTGTCGCTCTTTCACCGGTGACATAGACGACGACGGGTAGAGGCATATGGGCCATCAAATGATTGGGTCACGCGGATCTGGGCCATACRCATGAGATATGGGCTATCGGGTTTGGGTCGTGCCTCCAATCGGCCTGCAACGATAAGCAAAAAAGGGGTTGGGCTACACGTTTGGGCTTCACCAGTTTCCCACAAAGGAAACAACATGGGCCACAAACAAACAGAAAACAAAGAGGAAAATAAGGATTGGACCGCACCTCCAATCGGCCCGTAAAGAGGATAAAGCCGAAAAAAGAAGTAAACAGTAAAAGGGCCTAGGGGCTTGGGCCATACACACCCCAGCCGGCCCACAGTGAAGGAACCAAAATATATGAAAAAGCAATGGGAGAAAGGGGGGAAAAAAAATGAAAAAAGGGCAAATAAACCCAGCAAGAGGTTAAAAAAAAAAAAGAAAATAGCAAAATGTAAAACAGAAAAAAAAACAAAAAGATGAAAGCAAGACAGAAAAAGTTCCATTTCTTGCAAAAGAAGGAAGAGGATGTTGACAATAGAACAAGATGGAAGCTTACTATATTTTATTTTTTTCTTTTAAAGATATGTCAGCACTTTTTGTTGGGGTGTCCTTCGGAATTCCTCAAGTACAAGAACAAGTGTTACATTAAAGTAGGAGAATTAGTTATTACAAGACTTACCAAGATATCAAAGTTAGTGATGCAATGAAGAGTAAAAGGAGAGAACTCATTTAATTGATATGTATATATTAAAAAAAAAAGAAAAGAGATTTGTTAGGATTAGAAAAATAAGTTTTTTATCACAAATCTAATACGTAAGATGTTTAGATTAGGGTGAAAAYAAGTTTATCACAACTCCAATATGTAAGATACGTTTAGATTAGAATTTGGATTATCTGAAATTAGATTGAGAAAGTTCCAGCACAAGAAGAATAAAGGAAGAAGAATGGGCCCAACAAATTGAAAGAAAAGGAAGCCAATAAATTGAAGAAGAAGGAGGCAAGCCTAGCGAATTGAAGAAAGGGAAAAAAAAATCCGCTATTTGAAGAATGAAGGAGGCTCAAGTATTTTAAATATGGTCCAAGGAAAACAGCCCAAGTTATTGGACTTGCGATGTTGACCCAAATGGCATACATTGATTTGGAACTTGTCCACTCGAGCCAAGTTCCAGGGACAATTTGTGGATATGAAAATTTTATTAAATAAAATTTTCATAATCTATTTAAATATTCAAGAGTTTATGTGACACCCAGATTAGGAACTGTCCTAAACTGAGAGTATTACATTACCTTATATATAAACCCACCAACTACTATAGAAAATAAAAGAAGTCTTAACCCTTGTGATAAAAAGTGTTTTATAAAAAATTCGACAGAGTTTCCTCTGAAATTTCAATAGTCACTCCCTGTATACATTCAAAAGGTTCTCAAACATTTCAGCACCCAATAAACAACATGCATTCCAATGCAATAAACATCTAATATGATAAGTACTGTATTCCAACAGATCTTTTACCAATCTGACATTTATCAAAATTGAACTTGCGGAAAACAAAAGGATTTAAAGCACTATCAGCTAAACCAAATAAGAACTATCTTAATAACACAAAACCATTCTAGTCAATCATCTATCTTATTCCGTAAAATTTATTTTTAAAAAAAAAAACATTCAGGGTATCAAGGCCTGCCCACAAGTGACCTCCACACACCATTCGACTACACATTACCTGAAATACAGAATGAAGGAAATGAAATGAGCTATAAAGTTCAGTAAGCAAATCTCATGCATGAATGCATGAATAATACCCTACAAGTTATAAATTATAAAATTTCAATTTCTCATTAAAAACTTTCTGAACATTTCCATTTCATAACCTTTTCATAAAAACTTTCCTTTCAAAGTGTAAGAACTTTGTAAAACCTTTCATTTCATTACAGTCGTGAGCTCATTGAGTGTAACGCTTAGCCATTAAGCTCTAYRGTGGGCCATTATTCCTTGGAACCCGATTACATTTTTACCGGTAGAACCGTAAAGCGGTTAACATTCCTTACTTTTCTTTTCATCTTTTCACCTCCAAAGAGTTGAACATTACATATCTCCCTACTCTCCAGGAGGTTCGGGTCGCGAGTCCCCCACGCTCCATTTCCCACTCACATCTTTTATGGTTAGGTTTACACTCCTTTCCAAAAACTTAATATTTTCCTAAACATAATACATTTATAAAATTCATTTCCTAAACCATTCACTTTCTAAATGTATGAATGCTCATGCCAGGAATAATATAGAATACTATAACTATATGCCCATGACATGAAATGCATACAATTGTATTAAAATACCATTCAACATAATAACGGTACAAGATATAAATCACGTGAAAACATTCCACATAATCTCAACGCATTTCATAATACAGTCTCATACAAACACCACATAACATACAACGAAAGAGGTAGGCAGGTATGGAGATTTACTTACATAGAACTCATAATAGACAAGACATTCATTTTACCAAAAAGGAATTTTGAAGCATCCATACATATGTGTTAATAAAATGTAAGAATTTACTTACTTTGAGTCCTTTACATTAAAAGTTCTTATTTAAATTGTAAAAATGAAATCTCGACCTTTCTCAATGTTAACGTGCTAAAAAATGACCTTATTTTGATTACAAAAGGAAAGTCCATTTAGTACGATTGTCCAAACTTAGATATTTAATGTTTATTCCATGAACGTCATTTGTAAATTTTAATTCATACTTAATTCCCACTCACCAAATCATCACATTCTTAAAGGTGCAACTTRAACTCCTTAGCTCGGGTATTAAACCTAATCTATATTCTCGCGTAATTTCGCTTTATGACATAATTACATAGGTTATAAATTCTCAACATCAAATAGTAATATTTTCACCTTCTAAGTCAACAAACTCCAAGGGTCGTGAAAGTAGTGTTGCGTCTCGAGCGTGCGCTCAGGCAGTGTGCGTGCAACAGCCCTGGTCACCTGGGCGTTCGGGCGCTTGGGCGGCTGTCGCTGGCCACCTGGTGCCTAGTTGTTGGGCGCTTGCTGGGCGCCTAGGCACTTGCGCTGGCCCCCTGGTTGCTGGCACAATCTGTTAGCCCAGCAACAGCTCTAACAGACCTATTTTCCGCCAAGGCCTTGTTCGGCGAAGTGGTTGACCGAAATTGCAAATCTGGGGAGATCCAGTCGGTTAGTAGCTTTCCCAAGGAGTATCAGCTACCAACCGTAGTAAACTCCACTCCAGAAGAAATCTTGAAGCACTCGGTCAAGTCACTGAGCTAGCAGGTGACAATCAGCAAGCAAGACAATGACAAGCAGACGCAGAGGGAGAAGATCGGTTCTATAGGTCTAGGCTTAAACAGACGAGTGSTCCCTCTTCTCATCGAAGCCGACGATTTGGAAGCACCCRATCGAGCAGCGATCTCMTACACTAGTGCTCATCCGGTCGCGCAGTGATTGCACAACAAYGAGCAGCGAGGATTGGTAGCAAAAMGGTGATTGAAGAGCTCTTGACGGCAGCAAGAACAGCAAGTTTTCGGATCTGGGCAACACACCCTTGCGCGGGTTGCAGAAATCGACAACCAATAGGAAGAAATCCATCGGCTATGTGTGCAGAGGGGACGCGCGGGTTCAATGTCCAATTGAATCTCGAGGGAAGATCTAGATCTGCGCGGCAGCGTTGGATTTTCGACGGTGAAGCTGCGTCAGGCCGGAGGAAGAGGAGAGAAGAAGAAATGCAGTGGCTGCCAGAGAGAAGGAAGGGGGAGGACGACGATGATTGGTGCAGCTTCGACTGAGGGAGGAAGAGGCAGTGTGAGCGGCAGACGGAATTTTCGGGAATGGGGGTGGCGGGAGGTAGGGTTTGGGGAGAAAGAAGATGGTTTAGGGTTTTCTCCCTTTTATTTTTAAAAAAAACTTCAGCCCTAACCCAAATCTTTCGGGCCTTCTCAATTCATAACCAATCCAGTCCATTAAATTAAATTCTATAGGCTTTTCCTTTCGTTAAAAATCTAGTTTACGATTGAGAAACGAATAGGCCCAACAAGTCGAGCCTCTAACTCACCAAGGACCCTCATTCGATTAACACGATAATCACATACTTATTAAACGTAAAATAAAAAAATAACCACATAGAAAATTATCCAACCCTAGTTGGCACACAAATTCACAAGATAAAACAAAATTAATAACATAAAATACTGGGTATTACAATTAATTTGAAATGCTCCCATTAAAATTGGAAAGTATGTGACATCTTGACCAATGAAATGATGGCACATGTCAAGGAGGACAAGGTTCAACCAATGTAATCATGGATGCAGCTTGGCAAATTAAGTAACACCATGTTGTTCCTAAATGTGACTTCAACCAATCAAATTAATTCTTTTTACCTACACGTAGAGGCCAAAGTATAAGAGGAAGAGGTCCAAAAATTCTTATTAAGGTCTAACAATTGAGAAAAGCTTAAAAAAAAGGCACCAAATTTATCTCCAAATCTCGAGATCAAGCTGCGAAATCCTCAAAAAAATTTAAAGAGAAGAATCAATGGATTGAGTTCTTGCTACAAGTACATTCCAGAGATTGTAACATTTGTCTTACCAAATTTATAGGATTAATATTTTGTTACATATTTCCTTGTTTTGTATTATATTTTGCATTTGTGTAAAGAGATTACGAGTAATAACTTGCTATTACTTATATGTAGAGAAATAATAAAGTATCAAAAGCTCTTTATGGATTGAATTCGCCAGCAAACAACTTTCTCGAGATCTTAGTTATAGAAATAAACAGAGGTGGGTTTTTCATCTAGTATTCAACCACCAATACATGTAGGAGTGAAATAATTCTCCAGCTCATTTCTGTCAATAAAATTCTCTCAAGATATTTCCTATTGAATGGTACTTTATCCAAGCATGTATGTAGCTATTACTGATCCCATTATTTGTGTATCTGCCACTGTAGGGAGCGGTCGTTACTCTATTGCGACAAATGTTCCTATTAGAAATTACTCCTCTAGCATGTATTTCCTTAGCTTTTACTGATATTGGTCTAATCCAACCATGTACCCTAATATTTATCTCCTTAGCTTTTACTCTTCTTGTTACTTTTATACTCCCACCATTGGGAGAAGTAGTTACTCTATTTCTATTAGAAGGTACTACATTCGAGCATGTCTCTCCTAAGCCTTTTTTGATCTTGAAATGAAACTATTGGTGCATGCTAGTTTCTTTTTCCAAGTCACTAACATCCTTGGTTTTTCTCTCAACTTTCTTCTTCTTCCCATTTTTCCTTAAATCATTTGTGAGGCCCCTTTATTAGCTTTTATGCTTTTGTAGTTATACATTTTTGTAAGCCCATACAAAATTTACTTATATTAGTGAAAAACACAGTTGTTAACTTCGTCATTGAGTATGTGCCTCCCTGTATAGAACTATTTGCAGTGTAGTATCTTTGCCACTCAATCATGCAAGCAAATCTGAGCTAGGATGGATGGTCAACTCTGATGAGCCTATAAGTGTTCATCATATCCCTTACTTATTATCAATTTCTAAAATGTTTGAAGCTATTTACTTTGGAGTATGCTAAGTAAGACTTGTTTATTATTGTTGACACCAGATTTTATCCATCCGAAATGGCTAAAATACTTATGCAGCTGATGGTCTTGCAAATTGATGACAGACAAGAAAAAGAATAGGGACTTCATTAGTAAATGACCTATTGCTCGAATGAGGCAAAAAGAAGGATCACATATGCTAACACTAGGTTTCAGCTAACCAAACGGCTAAAACTACATTTAGCCGATAATAATGCCACATTATTCTTCCAGCTTTGGGAGGTCAGCAGATCATGCAAGCCAAAAAGAGAAGAAGATAGTGCTTCAGCGCTAAGGACTCCAATGATCGCTGAGCATTAGATGATTCGATCGAATTCAATACGCCTATTTTCTTGGAAGAGATTATTTTAAACTGACCAATCAAAGTAATGGAAGTTACGTTGGTATCAAAGTTCAGCCAATTGTAGGCCGRATTACAATCATCTATCGCTTCATCGGCTAAACTAGGTCGCTATCGGTTGAGGCTGGTTACAAGATTAAAAGTAAATTTGATCGAGTCAACCCCATATCTCTCTTGTGCAACCCATGATCCCTCCCTCAATCCCAATGATCTCACTTGCACATGCTACTAGAAAAGAGGGCTATTTTGACACAGTTTTAACAACGCTTTTAGAAAAGCGTAGTAATAGATGGTCTATAATGATACTTTTAGCTAGTGTGAGGATATATATACACAAAATGATATCTTTTTAGCTAATATGTTTAGCACTTTTGAATTAAAATATATTAAAATAAAAGTATAAGGAAAGATATAGTTTAATGACATTTTTTAATTAAGTGTGGGGATAGTTGGTAAAAAGAAAAGGGAACTCTTTGATGAAAAACATTTCATCTTTTTTTTTTCCTTTCCCTGCACCTATGTCCCTCCAGTTACTCCCTATCTCTCTTTTCTCAGCCCAAAAACCCTCCAAAACTCTTTAGTAATTCCTCTCTTTCACCGTCGATTTCCCTCTCTATCTCTTTGGATTTCCCTTTTCCCTATTGATTCCCCCTCTCTCTCTCTCTTTTTCTCTCTTTATTTTCCTCTTTCATCGTGTTGTTCGCAGTCTCAAATAGGAGGAATCACAAAACCAAGGTGCTAATCGGATGAATTTGAACAGAAGTGGTGTGAAATAAAGGCCATGTATGCGAGTTTTATATCTATGAAAATGCTTATTTTTAGGGCTTACTCCATTTTCTAGTCTTATTTTGTTGTTATTGCTACGAAGTCTTGAGCTTGATATTTTTCTTTTTCTTTTTTGTTGATGGTCATATTTGCAGTGATATTCAACTTCTTGATATTTTGTGTTTCTTGCAGTGTTATTTTTCTTTTTTTGTAGAGTCTGTTTTGGCAATAAGTGCCTTTAGGGTCAGTAAGTTGAGGAAGACATTTCCTAAATATATTTTTGTAGTGAGAAAGTGATGTTGCCACCAATTGTAGCATATATATAACTTTATGATCAGAGTTAGGCTTCTCAAATGTTTTTGATTGCCAAAGAATTTCATTTGATTGCTTAAGAGAATAAATTGTTCTGAACAGACCGTAATTGCCTTTCTTGAATTTTTCATATAGCTTTCTTTAACTAGTCCACAAGTCAGGCTATCACAAAGTTACCATGAGCACACACAACATAAAAGAAAAAAGAGAAAAAAAGGGACTCCTCAAAGTTGGGTAAATAAAGCCAATAAAAATATATGTACATTCAATAAGGTCTAGCCATTAAATTGCGTCCTTTTAGATCTCTGTACAATATTTTCTTGTCCTGAATGATATAATGCTCATTAAAAGACCTAAGGAATGTATAAAACTCACTCTCAATGAACACTGGTTTTAAATCTTCTTGACACATGAATTCCAAGAAAAGAGACMAGAAATTCCCTTACTGACTTTAACTTATCCACTGAATCCATTACAATAACTTCACCATTCTCATGATATCACTTTCTCAGGGGCCACTCCTAGATCAATGGTGGTGTCCCCAAGTTTCTCTTCCAAATGATACATAGCTTGTCTGAAAGCATACTTATAATGTAATTTCTGTTGTATGAGAGGTAAATCAACAAAACAAAGCACATATTTGTACTAACTAACTTGTTCCAAGAATCAAACATGACTTATTACATACATGGATTAGATTTAAACCCACATCTAGAGAGTAAAGGTAAGAAATAGATATCAATTTTGACTGGCCAACTCACATTAGTCACTACTGCTCTCTCAACTATTAAGAGTTTCCAATGACCTCGGAAACTCTTTTGGGGGAGAGTATGAAATGGCTGTAAGTGATTCATGGGTGCCTCCAAAGAAGTCTCCTCTCCGAGTTCTCTTGTATCCATAAAACAAAAATGTGGTTCCTAAGATTTAATATGCACATTTCAATACAAAAAACTCACTAGATAAAAGTGCTAATTCAAATAATTTCTTCTAGAAAATTAAAAGGACAAAGTATAGAGAAAAATTTTGTTATATGTACCAAACAAACATCTAGTAGAGAAAATATTATTGAAGATCAAAGGGGAAAATCAGAAGGAAAACTAGTAATTTGATTAGTGGAGGTCCTAGTATTTGGTTTATAATACTTGGAACAACGGAGAAAGATGGAGGAAACTGTTGTCCTTGGTGATGATAATTCGACAACCATTAAAGTATCTCAGTATCAATTATAATGACCATTATTTTATGTCAAGGATAAAAATTTTGGGTTTCATATGTTCAACTGAAACATTTATATACCATAGTTGTAAAATCAAACTTCTTGAGGATGAAATAGGCAATTGATCTCCATCTATCTATTGTTATACAATTGTTGATTCAGAAAATTCATTCTACCAACAAATCAGCTAAGGAGGCTATTAGCTGACTAGCCATTGGATCAACTGAGGATGCAGCCGTCTAGCTAGCTGACRGGTGAGCTAAAGATGTTGTCGGTTGACTTCACTAAATTAACAACAATCTTGAAGTTCATTACACAAAAAGCTAGGTGTCCCCGAATCTGTTAGCTTTTTTAGTAAAGTTGGGTTCCTAAAATACTCCAAAGAGCCTCTAGCTAGATTGTGAGGCAAGGGTTTATAGAGGAAAATAGCAGGAATATATTTTAATTGACAACCTAAGCATCAAATTATAAGAGTAATACCCTCAATCTTATCAAAAGTAAAGCAGAATTGTACGAAAGTTGTAAATAAAGTAGTAATAAAGCTGTAAAAATGCTAGAAAGAAAGTTGTAAACAAGCTATTGAATAAGACAAAAGAGTATTTAGATTGATAAATTTGATGTTGGTTTGGAAACATTTTTCTTCACCTCATTCTTCTCTATTTATGCATATCCAAGTAATCTAGAATGTTCCACCACTAACTCCCCTAAGACGATGCTCCTCAAAGATCATGGGGTTGTGCAAGTGACATTATTGGATTTTGAGAGAGAGATCATGGGTTGTACGAGAGAGATCATAGGGTTGACTTGGTCAAATTTCTCTTAATCTTGTAATCAGCCTCACCCGATAGCAACCTGGTTTAGCCAATGTAGCAATAGCTGACAGTAATCCAGCATGCAGTCTGCTATACTTTGGTGCCAATGTAACTTCCATTACTTTGATTAGTTGACTGTCTAAACTAATCTCTTCAAGAAAATAGGCATGGAATTTGATTGAAACTCATCGGCTACTACTCAACCAATCATTCGAGTCCTCAGTGGACGAATCACTATCTTCTTCACTTTTTGGCTGCTTGTGCAATCGATTGATTGCCCAAAGCTGGAAGAATAATGTGGCATTATTATTGGCTAAATGCATTTTTAGCCGTTCTGGTCGGCTGAAACCTAGTGTTAGTATACATATATATATCTAACATTAGTCTCTACAATGTAAGCATATGAAAAACTCTGTACAAAGTAAAGGTTTGTAGTCTCATGTGCTTAGGCTCTTGCAATGGAAATCTTTTTCATATAAATAAAATGTCATTGTTTGACAAAAACTCATATTTTTCTTTCAGAAATGCCCATAATTATGGTTATATTGCACGTTCATATTACGTAACTCTTTTAGGGGAGCGAGGAGAATTTGGATGGTAAATTACTCTGAAGAGTAATATCAATTATTTATTTAGTTTTGATGTTAATTACTTTGATAAGAAGTAAGTGTAACACTCCCAGATTAGGAACTATCCTAACCTAAGGATGTTAGCATTTTCCTTAGTTACATCCCAAAATATGATGTTCCACACTCCCATGTTCCACTAGGCTATACGGGTGTCACTTGCTTTTCGGTAGTCAATACAATTGAACATTTAAAGCAACTAAAATCCATAATAGAATATGAACGTCTCATAATCTTATAATATTTACACTCCCAAATTTATAGAACTAAATTCCGCAGTACGATTCTCAAAATATGAGAGTACAAGTCTCATATGACAATACAAACATTCTAATCATTACACATGATTAGAAATCTCCAGGATTCACAAAATCTATATATAACGTAACTCTTCTAAGGTAGAAACTCATCTAAGCTTGAAAGTGACTTGACCTCTGTTAGCGTCTACACCTATCACTAAAACATGTGAAAATTGACTGAGTTAGAGTCAGCAAGTCTCATGCGGGTGTGATAGTGTATAATTTTTAATAGAAATTATATAGAAAACATGGTACTTCAATTTAAATAAGAAAATATCAAGTTATTATTTGAAACCACTATATCTATAGAAATAGTTCGAAAGAATTCGAAACTGGATGGCTACAGACACTACCCACGGACATTATTTTGCATCCTTAGCTCAGCAAGGGCACACGGATGGTAAGTCCCATCCATGCATGCATCCATGCGTGCGTTAGCTTTTTGAGTTATCTTTTTGAGCTCACTTGTTGCTAACCTATGAAACCAAAGCTTGAATTCTTTGATAATTTTTGTCTTTTTCCTAAACGGTTTGGGAATTTCACAAATTATCTTCAGGTTCTCTCAAAAATTCATGAATCCCAATTGAACTTGCRATTTAACAATTTGTTTGGTCATTTTTGCAAGATTTTGACACCACCTTATGGTTTGAAGAGCAGGATTTTCTACGTTAAGAGCCACACTCGAACCTTTTTCATATTATAATTTAGCTAATTATGCCATTGAACTATTTACAATTATCCATTTTTGTCCCTAATAACCTTTTTTCAAATTTTTATATCTTTAAACTATTTTTGACCGATGATTTCTACCACTACACGGTGGAATCCGGTGACTGTGAGTCACGTGACAAAAAACGTGAGTTTTAGTGGCGTATAAATGTCATTTTAGTATAAAATTAAAAAATTAAAAAAAAGTAAATATCATCTATTCCGGCAGCCAAATGAAGGAAGAAAACCCGTATTCTTCCTCAATCCTCAACCTGAAAATGAAAACAAGCGTCAGGAGGAAAATTAAAAGCCTCCTCTTCTTCCTCACCTCTTCCATCCCGCAGCCGCCAGCTGCAGCAAAGAATAATATCGATCTCCCTGAAGCTCAGTAGTATAGTTCATGAAGTGATAGATGAACCTCAAAATTCAATAAGCAAGAAAGAAAGTCTGAGAAACATTCTTGATGGACTTCCCCTAAAAATCGAACTGCTTGGTCCATACTGATAGTCTTGAGACAATACTAAGGGATTATGAGGATGAAAATGCTGATGTTGCGTTCGACATTTATGAGAGACATAAAAGGAGCAAGAAAGAAGTACTAGTCTAATGTCCTCTCTATTCTTGTATAGTTGCACTTGAAGGTGCAAGATGTCAATTGTTTGTATCCTTGAAGGTCAAATTGAACTAGGTTTGGCCATTGAACGAAATATCTCAGCCTTATTTATGGATTGTGGGGTCAGAAAGAAGATGGATTTTTGTGATGCTTTTGTTATTGTTCCTGAGAAATTAAATAGCCGTGGTAGTTGTATTGTCAGAGGAGGAAGAGGATTGAGGAAGACGAGGAGGATTTAAATTTCTCAATCGGATGCGTTTCTTGAAAATTAAAATCTCATTCTTTTAATTTTCAGGTTGAGGATTGAGGAAGAAAATGGATTTTCAGGTAGAGGATTGAGGGAGAAAATGGTTTATGTTCCTTCCTTTGGCTTCCGAAGAAGATGATCTTTATCTTTTTATTATTATTTTTACTTTTATTCTAAAATAACATTTATACCTCACTAAAACTCAAGTGTTTGTCATGTGACTTGCAGTGACCGAAGCCATGCAGTGCCAAAAATCATTAGTCGAAAATAGGTTATGAGCATAACAATTTGACAAAAAAGTTTAGGGACAAAAACAAATAATTTTAAATAGTTCAATGACATAATTAGCTAATTTCCCTTAAAAATACTAAAATGGCATCATCCTTAAGTTGCGTTAAATTAGCACCACTACTTGTTTGAGTGGTAGGGGATGGAGATTTTATTTTGGGGAGTGTCAATACTTTTTAGCAAATTATATAGTACTCAAATTCTATCAAGTTGGTGATGGATCTGTACATTCATATTTGATTACAATTGTATTTGGACTTTTTAAGGTTGTAATAGGATTTCGATACAAATAGGAGACTATATCCCAAAAAAAATTCAATCTCGGCAGTTAGTGAGGAATAACATATTAGTATCATTAATTTTTGGGAGGAAAAATAAAGTTCCTCCCTTAAATATTTTGCCTTTCGATTTTAATTACTTCAATTCATCCTAATTTATCTTTTGAAATCTTATTTCTTCCGATCTTAGATTTGCTTAAATCTCATGCATATGTTATCTTTCCTTAGGTGTCCTATTCTGCAAAATTATTGCTCCTAGATTGTCTCCTAAATTATATTTCAATCTCCTATAGGAACGCCGCTCTCTCCTATATTAACAGTATAGCCATTGAAGTTCTACTAAAGCACATTACACAAACGCCGTCTCTCTTTTCATTCTTTTTGGTTGTCTAAGAGGCAACTATGGCCAAGAAGGATCAAGTGTCAGACTCCGACTATGAACCAGAGCATGAGGAACAACAATCACATCTGAACGAAAAGAAGAATTTGAGTAAAAAGAACGTCGATGCAGCAAAGGTTACTGCTGTGTCTGATTCCGACTATGACGAAGGAAGTTCAGACGAAGGAAGTTCGGAAGAAGAGGGGGAGGAAACATCCTCAGAGGAGAGAGGAGATATTCCCCAGGGAGCTCCAAAATTTGCTGCCACCAAAGTTTCAGAGTCTGAAGAATCAGATTCAGGTTCTGAATCAAATTCTGAACAAGTAAGTAACACMACATCATCAAACAAAAAAGCAGCAAATCAAGTCTCTTCCAAAGAGGCTCCAAAATCTGTGGCAGCAGATGATCAAATCCCTTCCGAAGGAGCTCCAAAACCTCCAAAATCTGTGGGAGCAGAAAATCAAGTTCCTTCCAAAGGAGCTCCAAAACCTGGTGCAGCAGAAGAAAATCGAGTTGTTTCCAGAGGAGCCCCAAAACCTCTAACAGTAGAAGAGTTAGAGCAGGAGAGATCTTCTGGAGGCGAAGAGGGCAGGAGATTGCTTACTCAGAAGATGGTATATCCTCTCCTGGATACTCCAGGAGACGATGAGTTAGAAGGATATGAAGAATCCTCTGACAAGGAGGATGCAGTGGGACCAAAAAGTAATGGAGAAAATAAAATGGTGGCCATAGAGAAACAGCGACCAACCAAAAGGCTGGCAGATACTATGGAAATCAATTCAAGAGAGTTAAAAAGAGCWACAACTTCAGCCTCTAAACCATTCGAGAGAAAGTGGAGCCCGAACGATGAAATACTCTTACTCGAGGAGATGTTAAAACAGAAATCGAATCCCAGTGCAGATTCAAGCACTCAAGGACTCGTTAGTTCAATTGTCAATTCTTGTCACTTTGATTTCGAACCTAATCGAACTCAATTGAAGGAGAAGATAAGCAAAATGAGATTGAAGTACAAGAAGAACGCAGAGAGAGTTGATCATTCCTCCTTGAAACCTCATGACATTCAAGTTTTTAACCTATCAAGGAAATTATGGGGTGATATGGGAGACGGACGAGTAGTGGCCTATGAAGCAAAAAAGATTCGAGACTCTGGCAATAGAGGAAAAGTAGTGGCATATGAAGCAAAAAAGATTCAAGACTCTGGTACTAGAGGAAGAGTAGTGGCCTATGAAGCAAAAAAAATTGAAGGTGGAAAACTCACACATGTTATGAAATCTCCACCTTACTGCACACCTAATGGAATGATAGGAGGTGGTAGTGGGATGATGATAGGAGGAAATGGTGGTTTAATGGGTGGTGGTGGGATGATGATAGGAGGTGGTGTGAATTATGCCGTGAAGGAAACCTTGAAGGAAGGGTTTGAATTGGTTCGAGGGCCACAACCGTGGGAGTTGCATCAACGCTGGACGGAGTTAAGGATTAATGAATGTGAGTTGTATTTGAAGAAAGTAGATTTGATGAAGAACCAATTAAGGCTCGCTTTGGAAAGGTTAGATCTGATCGAGGAACCAGTGATGACAACGCTTGAGAACTTGAAAGCTAGCTTAAGGTATGCCTTCTTCACTTCTGGTGCCCTCAGAAAGTATGTAGTTGTGTCTGTCTATCATGGGTGCTTGTTTCATATTGTGTTAAGGATGTTCTGTTACTCATTCAACCTTTTTAAACTTTCAGGGAGATGGATGAAGATTAATTCAGACTTGTTCGCTTGGATGTTTTTTTCATTTTRTTATTATTAATTTTCAACTTTTGATGTGCTTTGTATTGACGGACATGAAGGGTCGTTTAATCCTTTTGGTTTAGACTAGGTTTGTTTTGATTGTTCCTTATTTGAAATGCATTTTATTTTAATACAAAGAATTCTAAATTTTGCAGTTTTAATACTTTATTTGATTTACTGAATTTTCATCTACGTCAAGAAATAATTAAATATGCTTTATTACATAGAGGATAAAGGGGTCCATGGAGGTCCAAAATATGATTATTTTACAGTTTTGGTATTAATTTGATCTTTAGTTGATTATTACAGATCTTGGGAAGCCACCCGGAATAGGTGATTGAGTTTCTGATCTCATATACTTAATTTAAGTATTTTATTTGTCCATCTAATTGTGGAATAAATATTTAAATACATATAATCAATTAAAAAAATTATGTTGCCTAATTAGAATTAGGTAACTTATTCAGATCAGTTATGTAGTATCATGTTTCCTAATTCCTTATCATACACATTACTTAATTAGAACCAAAATAAGAATTAGATATGTATCTTATTTCCAAATCCCTTATCGCACACATCTATATAAGGTATTAAAGGCTTGATGTTAAGGTATAATATATTTTATTATTAAATTATGATTTCCAAAAAAAAAAAAATCATTATGTAGATTTTACTATATAATGAAATTATGAAACCTAAACGCCTTGTTTGGTAGGTTTGAGCTGTATAAAATAAAATTCTGAAAAAATATAACGATTAGAAGCCACTTATCTTTTTATCCTTTCTAATAATAACACAAAATTACACGTTGCAATAAATATAAAGCTACGATGTCGAGAGGTATTTGGTGTAATATAATGTAATTGTGAATTGTGAAGGGAATTTATATTTGTTCAAATTGTCCAGGTTAGTCTCATGAATAGATGGAATAATTTAAATATCAATAAAGTCTTAGATTAAGCAATATTTGTTCAATTTTTCTATATTCATGAACTATTGCAATATTGTTAAGGTTTTGTATTTTTTATGTGACTTTAAGTAGAATAGAATGATAGGAGTAGTCTCTCTAAAGAAAAAACTTTCGCCATGGTAAGTCAATTTATCCAACATGTTTGATTTAAAWAATAAATCTAAACCACCTTGTAAAAGGACTTAATTTTGGTTGTTGTGATTAGTAATTCACAAGATCAAAGGGTTTCTCCAAAAAAAGTTTAGAGATTTTTAGAAAAGAGTTTGGTCGATCGAGAGGAAGAATAGAAGAAAAAATAGAGGCTTATTAAAGTTTTTAAAATTTATTTTGCATATTTACGTTTTAAAATCCTGAAGAAGAAAGTAAGTAAATATCACCTCGCGTTACTGCCACTTTTCTTTGTTTGAGAAATCTAATTATTTTTCAAATACTAAAGTAATTTTTCRCACACCAAAATTTAAGAAGAATGAATGAGATTACTTTTTCAAGTGCAGAATCCTTAACAATCAAATAAGGTCAACAAATTGTCATAAAATTTGAGGCATTTATATCAAGTTCCAATGAATAGATTTTAACGATACTAAATGTAGAATGAGGAGATTTCCCATCAGCTACAGCCAATTGGATACACTTTAGCTTTTAATCCAAATATAGCCATAGAGAATTAGATAATAAAACGTATGCATCTAAATCGTAGAATTTGCTTTGGGGCATTTTGTGATGGTTTCTTCCCACAGCTTTGGAACCATGGACAAAATTCAATTACAACAATTTGATTTCTGGTGGTAAAAATCATTTTAACTATACAAAAGTGGTCAATGTTGTTTTTATTACTATTTTCCATGGTTAGTGACCCGTGGGCAATACTATGTATTTATTGCCATATTATTTCCCACGGATTGAGAACTATGGCAAATTTGATATTATATTTTGCAATATTTTCTCTACCTTTAATATATGTTTTCAAATAAATCCTATATATCATACACTTCAAACACCATATATATATATATATTACAAATCTTGAATTCCTCAAATAAAAGTTAGTAAACTAGAATCCATTAATAATAGAAGCATTTAATGAGTGCAAATATAGTTTCATGTTCTAATAATCATAATTCTTACAAATACCTAGTAAAACTAAGATTAGCATTACCCTAGACTAAATGGGAAATGTTCATGTTCATACAAAAGTCCCCACAAGTTGGCAAAAAAAACCTTCATTCAGTTTAGACCATTCCTCCTCACCCTGAACCACAACCAAAAAAAAAAAAAAAAAATCAATACCAAAGAAGTACAATTGGAAGGAACAAATAATTCATTATATGAATTATAGAGGCAATCATTTAAGCATAAAAACCAATCTAGTGTTTTAAACTATTTGGCAAAGGTTTCACCTACAAAATGGACGTCTTCCAGCCACTAAGGCCACAATATTCATCAGGACATATTCACAACCATCCTTCTCATATTATATCCCAAGCTTCATCATTATACAATATTACAGTACAATATAAAAAATGCACTTATCGAAACATAATAATATTTTCAACAGTGCACTTAATCTAATTAAGAACCTCACAATAATTCAAAAATATACCTCCATAGTAATAAATCAAACTTGATCTCCTCAATTGAAGCAACTTTTACACGCAAATGTACTACTCTAATTGAACTATTACAAAACAGAAAGTTTAATTGCATCTATGGGAATATGATCGGCTACATTCTTCAACTTCCAAAAATCATATATTAGTTTGTTGTGCATCATCCAAATTGATGCTGCAAAATAAAGGTTTTACAGATTTTTAACTCCAATATTCTTTCCCTTACATTCTCCCATCTTCAATGTGTTGTTTCACATCTTTTATCCATCTAAAATTTTCACATTTGTAGCACAACTTTAGCAACTAAGTCCATTTGGAACTAAAAATCAAGTCCTTAGAAAGATTTCAAAGACCTCAATTGATTAAACAAAACTTTCTTCCATTTAGTTAATGTTCTCATTTCTTTGAAGGGTTATTATATTCCCCAAACTAACGAGGAAACCAAACATTCCAAAATGGTGTCTTTATTCTCTTGTCAAATATAATACAAAAGGTGCAATCCCCAAATTATGATGGTCATGTCACTGGTGATACTTTCTCAAACATATGCGACATACACCTAAACATTGATCATATCCTTGGCGCCCCCACTGTCCCCTAGGTTCCACTGGGGCCGAACGAGTTGCCACCTGTCTCTTGACAATCGGTACTAGTTCAAAAATTATAGAATTTCCTCAATAAAACATCTAGAAATATAATCCAACAATGATTGTTGATATGATTACATACTTAGAACGTAATACATCATAGGAAAAAAGAAAAAAAAAGATTAAAGTAGTGCTGCTCTAGCACTTTCTAGTAATGGGTGGTTAACACTCCTAGCTCTTGCTTTCACAACCCAAAGTCTCCAAATTCGTATCTATCACTAACAAAGAAAGAAAAGACTGTGAGCGCTAGCTCAATTAGTTCCACATATGTGCAATGTGAGTTAAAAAACATAGTTATAAAACATATTGGGTGGTACAATAAAAGCTGTCATGTAAGGCCACTTTCGAACAGTTTGATAAACAAGACAGTAGGCAGATTTGTGATGAAACATATGCGATAAGCATTGAGTTACATGATCATCCACGGTTACCACAGTGAAACTCTGTCCGTTCTAATAATACCAACATTGTTACCTCGTATTTATGCATGCAATTTACTACCTTATCACCTCGTACAATCAATGGTACCTGCTAGCTAGGGTACAAAGGATCATTGACCCCGAGTTAAACCTCTTAACCAAGGGTACAGATATGTCCACAATCAGAATGGGTGCCTAATGACGTGATCGTCTGCTTGATGTACCACCGAGAGCCTAGTCTTTGGTCAGGGGTTGGTTCACTCTGATACTATCATCCGGACTAGCTCAAGAAGTACTCGTACTAGGGACCATCCAAGCACAATACTTTGTCCCATGACTAGTTATTCAGATATTTGCAATTGAGTATTCAATTCCAATTCCGTCAATTCATCAATCAATTTAATAGTGATCTCAAAAGGAAATGTTTTCAACATGAAAATCAATCAATAGAGGTCACAATTATGTCAATCATGATTCGAAGATTTTTCCCTGAGTATTTTTAATAAATCAATTTTGGAAAACACGAATTCAATTCTAATAATAATTTTTTCAAAAAATAAGATTTGATCAAGGTCACAAAATAGTATGTTCAGAAAGTAATTTCGAGAAAATCTAATTTTGCAATTTTTGCGGAAAATAATTTTAGTGGAAATTTAAATACATTTGTAGAATAAAGCAGTTAATGAGGAATAAAGGTTAAGCGTATGAGGATTATTGAAATTATGTCTAGAGTATGCTTAAATAAAATAGGCACTTTTGCAAAATTTAAAAAAATGGAGGAACTCACATTAAAATAATATTTTTCTAGAGTACGTTGAAAACAAGCAGATTTTATTTAAAAGACAGAAGAACTCACATTAAAATGATAGTTATCTAGGATAAAAATCACACATATTAGGAAGTCTAAAAGTCAAAAGAAACTCATATTAAAATAACAACTTTCTAGAGTACGCTGAAAACAAGCACATTTTACGAAATTTTAAAAGACAGAGAAACTCACGAGACTTGATTAATCAGAGAAGTTCTATGTCTGGCGCTTCCTAAGAATAATCTGTAAGAATTTTCTTAGCAACAAATCATATCCATCACACAAAACTTTTCCTAAATAAACCTGCCTAAACATTAACTCGACCTTTATAATAATCAACTTTGTTTTAAAAAGTTGTAGTAGGTGAAAGTTTGCATGCAATAGAATATTTTAGGGTTTTCTGTGCATGATATAACTTGGGCTACTATGATGGTAATAACTTTAGGAAATGTTCTACAATATAAATTTAATTATTTGTATAGTATAGAGCAAATGAAGTGCATTGGTAAGAAAATTCTAAAGTGAAAATGATAAATTAGAAACTACTTTACAAAAATAGACAACCTGAAGTGTTTTGAGTATAACTCTCAAAATACTATGAGTTTCTTAATGAAATTGGTGAAAAATAATCTTAACACACTAAGTTTTATAATCATGTGAATACTTAAGCTTATAGAGGTTCAATAAATACCAATTTTAAAGAGAAATACACAACTCATGTTCAATTGRCCAGATTAATCATACATCAAAGATGAACTCATATCTTGAGTTTTACATGTTTAAATTAGTTGATGTTTGTACAAAATTCTTCTTAAAGTTCGTGGTTTTTCAATAATATATCATAATCAAAATTCCACCAAATAATAACSTTTTTATGACAAAATTTAAAGTGAATAAATTCTGGTCCGACTAGAAAACTGAAGTAAACTCTAATGTTCATTTCTTAAGTTTAAATGTCCAATTAAAGCATTTATCCTGAAACCTCATATATATAGCGTTTTATCATCTTCTTTAAAGACCCATTCACAACTCATGCATTATTCTAATTTTTCCTTTTTAAACTGAAAACAACTACACACGTCAATGCTACCATAAATTCAAGCTTAAGATAAATTTAAACTTAAATTCTACTAACCTGTAAATGCAGCAAGGTAATGGATGGAATGACAGGCTATGAATATGCAGCAAGGATGGCGTAAATGCTGGAGGTTGACTTGGAATAAAGGAGACTTTGATTGGCTGTTTTAGGGTAGAAAACAAAGCTACGATTTGACTTTAAACGAAGCAATTTTGGCTGCTATATGGATAGGGAAATGTTGCTGATTTTGCTGCATGAAGAAGAAAAGAAGCTGGTTCAATTTATAGCGGTTGTTTGATGGAGGATTCAAGGTTAGAAGAAAGAAAAGAAACTGGGCAAAAATGGTGATGAATAGCAGGTGGTTTCTTTGCAAAATGAAGCTTCTTAATTTACTTCTTCAAACCATGGGCAACTGACACCTATGTGGACCGCTGTAAGTTTCCTACATAATATATTACCAAGGCTTGACAACTCATCCAATTAGATGTCAATTTCCTAGCTAAAGTCTAACAAGAATCGGCCAGCACACTCAAGAAAGAAAACTGTGATTTTCATGCCAAAGCCTCATCAAAACTAGGCCACACACACATGCACACTACTAACACATACAAGCCATGCATTGGTGGATTTTTTCGAGGGCTACTATTAAATCAAAATTAGAGATGAAGTGACTGTGATTTGGAGAAGAAAAATCAGCTAGATGATAGTAGGAAAATCGATGGAAAATCAGAGTTTTAGGGAAAACTTTTGGACTAAATGTAATAGTAAATCATTTAGTAAGAAAAGAAAATCGAGTTTAAGAAACAAAGCTGAAACTTATTTAAAGGTTAAACAAAAATCGAAATGGTATTTTAGAAAAAAGAATTTATTGGAGTCTCAATGCATACTTTGAATGCACATCTCAATTGCAGATTATTTGGAGAGACGATCTCTACAATCTAGGCTCAAACTTCTCCATTGATTAATGTAATCAATGATGAGTTCATCTTTCCATTGTTTAGTATGACTCAATGCCAACATACTTATAGTTCGACAGGTGCTATAAAAGGGATTGAGGAATTCATGCTCAAGTATGTCACAACTTTCATTGAATCTAGTTGTGAGGTCAATGTACCAGTCAAATGTGTTTCCCTTGAGATCGGACCAATTGCTTTATAAGGTAGTCACCGTGCATGCTGGCATTATTGCAAGTCTCAACAAAATGTATAATATGTTGTTTAGGATTTTCCTTTCCATCAAATTGCTGAAATTTTGGAGGTTGATAACTTACAAGTATCTTTAAGTTATCATTCCTCTTGATATATAGTTTAGAATATGCGAAAGCACATTTGGTACTCCCGTCATATTTATCCTTTATGGTGCCCATAATGAAATCCTTCAGTTGGTCAACAAAGATTAATTTGTTTGTGGAGATTTTAATTTTGTGATTTCTTTTGACCGATCCTGCTTCTTTCATATCTTCATATTCAATTTCGACTTGAGGTTGCTTTCCTAAAACTTATGCAGATCCCAACATATTTCAAGGTTCATGATGTTTTAGAGCATATTAGCTTGTTTCTCCAACATTGCCAAGCCGATTTAGTGGCTGAGCAATTGTGAGATCTTGCTTTTGAGTGTGCTTTGCAAGACTTTCCACCAATTATGTCAAATTTGAAATCTGTTCTTTGACAGTTGAGATGTCTGCCATCATAACACAAATAGCGGTTGAACTTGTGGTTGGATCTTCATGAGCAATCACATACAGCTTTGGATCCTCTTCAGTAGCAGGCACCAAATTCGAAGTAGATCTATCGTCAGCATGTTTGGATTTTTGAGGTTTGGTTCTTGCATTCAACAAAGAAATAGTTATTTTTATAGCAGAGCTAACTCCAATTTCTCCTTCTTGTAAAGAAACATCCTTAAAGATGGATATTTACACGAATCTCTCGTCTGCAAAATATAACAAGAAAATAAAAGAAATGCGTAACAAATAATTAATCTTATAAATTTGATAAGAAATTATTACAATCTCTGAAATATTCTCGTCAAGAACTCAATCCGTTGATTCTTCTCTTTGGAATTTTCCTAGGACTTCACAACTTGATCTTGGGATTTGGAGAGAAATTTGGTGTTATTTCTTTTGAACTTCTCTCAATATAATTTGTGGCCCTTAATATGAATTTCTAAACCTCTTCCTATTGTAGTTTGGCCTCTATTTATAGGTAAAGCGAATTGATTTGATTGGTTGAAGTCACATTTAGGAGCGACATGACGCCATTTGATTTGCCAGGCTCCATTTCCATTGGTTGAACCTTATCATCATTGACACATATCATCGTTTTATTGGACATCTACACATATCATCGTTTTATTGGTCGAGATGTCACATGTTAAAATTAATTTTTAATTATTTAAATAGATTATGAAAATTTAATTTAATAAAATTTTCATATTTACAACGAGGTTGGAGTATTCGAAGATTTGATCATCTCAGAAGTACTCCTGCACTTCTTTTCCTATAGCATATGGCACCCTACTCCGCGTCATAGCTCCTACATATGTAGCTAATATGGTTGAGTTGGAAGCATCATCAATTATTGCAGATTTGGAAGGAATAGCTTTCGAAATGTTGTTCTTGGAGGCATTAACGAATTTGACTTGATTTGATTTGAAAAGAAGAGATGAATGATGGGGATTGTCCCACTGGTCGTGCCAAAATAATATTACAAAACAAGAAAATATATAACAAAGAATTAATCATATAAATTTAATAAAAAAGAGTTACAATCTTTAAAATGTTCTCAAGTCAATAACTAACTCAATTTGTTGATTCTTTTCTCTGAAATTTGTAAAGGACTTCGTAGCTTAATATCGAGATTTGGAGAGAAACTTAGTGCTCTTTCTTCTAAACTTCTCTCGATATAAATTTCTAGACCTTAAATATGAATTTTATGAACTTCTTTCTCATATACTTTTGCCTCTATTTATACGCAAAACGAATTAATTTGATTGATCGAATTTCCATCTAAGAACGATGTGGCATTATTTGATTTGCCACGTTGCATCCTTAATTCTAATTAGCTAAAACTTGTCATTCTTAATACATGTCAATCATTCATCATGTTAAATATTTTTCAATTTTATTGAAGCGCTTAAAATTAGATAGACTCAATAAGAATGAGCACCATAATTTTGCCTTCCATTATGCCAATTTTTTTTTTTTTTTTTTTGAATCACGGTTCCTTCTTCACTCTCTGCAGCCATTTCAAGATCATTAAACAAAGCACCATTGCATTCTTGAACTTTATTGGCATCGTGCAGCGTCAGAGACGGAGGATCTTAATGGGTCTGGGGAAGAGGGCGATCAAGTCAAGAGAGGGTATTGAGGAAGATTATGATATGAAATTTCTTGATTTCTTATTTGTTCGAGGGTTAATCGAAATCAATAGATTGTTTCTTCAGCTGCGGCTTAGCGTTCTGGATTGTGACGAGCGCCAGGTGCCATGGGCTACGCCCAAAGTTAAATTGATTAGGATTTCTTTCAAGCTGAGAGCCAGAATAGATATGTCTAATATTTTTCAAAAARATCAATAAACACTCAAAATATTTTTGAAAAAAACAAAAATATATATCTCAACTTTTCAATTTAACTGAATTAAGAAATCGAAACCGAATCAAACTGATCTACACTACACGACCTACCAATTCGATTTAAGTCGAAAAATCGATTTAAAACAAATAATGTACACCCCACCAAATTCCATATTGTTATCAATATGCCCTTCTCTCTAATAACATCATATCCTTTAGAAACTTAGTCACCCAAAAATATTTTGATGCAAAACAAATAAAGGAAACTTGAATGCCCACTCAGCCAGGCCCATACGAACCGCGAGCCAGCAAACTGGGCCAAGCCCCTATTCCTTAGATTTTGGCCGGGACCAGCCCGGGAACGTTTGGACGATAGCTCGTGCTCAATCCGGGCAGGCAGATCGACCAGCCATTGCTACTTTCGGACAACAAAGATTCATCTTCTTTTCTTTAATCTCAAACACTCCCAAACTAGCCCAAGGTGCCAAAATCTAAATAACCTCTTTTACAGGTTCTTGGAGGTTGTTGGGGCATATAGACCAGCTGCATTATAACATCCAATTTAACCATCCAAAACTMTCTCTTCCTGAACCACAGATTGTTAAGAAGGACAAGAGAGTTGTAGAATACAAGTCAATTTACCTTTGCAGGCTCAAATTAAAACAAAATTATACATTAGAGTCTCCGGYTCAATAAATGGCGAATACAATGCTGTTACAGAAATTTTACAGCAGCAACAAACAGAACAGATTAATATCGATATTGCAATTACCAATTACTGATCTTTACCAAATAAAGAGGATCTTCTTGTTTTCTCCAACAGCCTTACCTTGTCTAGCAACTCCTGGATGGTGTTTGATGCATCCTAAGAAGAGCCAAGAACACGATCAGAAACACAATCTAACTGCAATCTAGGAAATCTAGACCTAACCAAGGAAGGTAAAATAGACAAGAAGTAGATTCTGTTTTACAAAACATGAGATGGAAACATTTTACAAGATGGATTTTGGAACAAATATTTAACCTTTAACTTCTTTCTTAAGTTTTCCTCCTCAATGTCACGACGTTGCCTCTCCTCTGAGAAAATATCTACCAAGCTCTCTTGCTCCTTGTTCAGTTCTTGAATTTTATGATTTGCCTCCTCCAGCTGCTCAGATGCCAAGAACACCATATTTAGCATGACACAACAGGCAAACGTTGAGAATCAGCGAATCAAACAGGAAGGAATGGAACGTGGGTTAGTATCTCAACAGTGTGATAAAATATTTATAGATTATGTCTAGATCAATCCCACACAATCACTTTCTGATGTTAAAGACTACACTTATAATCTGATTCAATTAAAACATGCTTTGTCTTCACTATGGAGAAATCTAACAAATAGTCTATATGACTGAAAGACTATAAAAACTTCTTGTAGGGTGTCACTTTCTGCTTCATCAGCATCCGCTGATCATCTGATCATGTGTTGCAGTATTATGTCATAGCGCAAAGCCTTCTCACAGTGGGAAAACGAAACTGGGAAAAATGGGCAGGTGGGAAGATTTTCAAATTATTAAAATTTTAGTTCATGCAAAATAGTAATAACAAAGTGCCTAATGTATGGTACAAGGTGAGCACCTAAAAACAAAACATGAACAAGTGAAACTAGACAACTATGAAATCCACAACATGTAGTAGAACTAACATAGTTCTCACCTGAGCTTCAAGTAATTTGCATCTAGCCTTTTCATCATTCAAATCTTTCAGCAACTCCCCTATAATCTCTTCCTCTTTCCTTTTCAATCTGGAGATCAAGAAAGCAATTTAACTTTATGATGAAGAATCAGTCATGCCAGAAGYATAAGATCACAATTCTCTGGGAAAGCTTGCCTTTCTTTCAACATCCGATTCTCTTCTTTCAACTGGTCGAGTCCATGTGAAAAATCATTTTGAATGACTTCATCTCTCTGCAAAAGGAATGCCATGGTTGTGATTAATAATTCTTAACTCAAATGGAAGACTCCAATCCTCCACTTCAATTTTCTAGGAAACAAGCAATCATATTTTATATCCATAAGAATTAATCATCATTTTTATTTATCTAAAAGCACAGTTCCATCATACATGAATATGTTGACACAGAATATGCCTTCCGGAGATTTGTATGGCTCTAATGTCTGGTGCTCTAAAGAGCTCAACCTTGTTAGATAAASCATTAAGTATTTAAAAATAAATCACTTAAAATTCTTGTCATTCAAATTTCTATTGTCGAGCATTCTCATTTTGAAAAACATCTAAGTACAAATCTGACAAAACATGACTTAGCACTTACCTCGAAATACATTCAGACAAAGGGCTTCCAATGAAATTAGTCTAATCTTGTCTACTTGACAAACCTCACATATAACACATATCTTATGCATGAACTGTGGTTGAACAACTGTATCTTCTCACTCTACTCTTCTCTTCTCTATTTTAGTGTCTCCTCATTCTCCTCCTCTTCTTCTTTTCATTCTAATCTTTCACTATCCATTGAAACTTCTCAAGATGATTCACTAACCCAAAAGAAACTCTATATATACATATATAAATATATATATGGTTATTTGTACCCATCCATTGAGCAATATGGGGTAGTACTAATAAGTGATTAGCAAAATTGTCAAAATTATCTTCAAAGTTTATGGTTTCTTTATTTGATAACGTATCTACCATTTTTAGTTCTAAATTGATTTTCTTTATTCGATAACTCATCTATCAATTTCTG
This sequence comes from Rhazya stricta, assembly GCA_001752375.1. NCBI lineage: Eukaryota > Viridiplantae > Streptophyta > Magnoliopsida > Gentianales > Apocynaceae > Rhazya > Rhazya stricta. The sequence continues at coordinate 396,201 of MEJB01000064.1, forward strand.
TTCCTAATTGACTTTCATTGCATGTTAATTCAGTTTTGAAATAGCGTAATATCAGATTCATTGTTAATAAATTCAATTTGAATAATTGAGATATAATGATTTCTGCACTCCCCTTTTACCTTCTTGCTCGCCACTTCCCCCTTTTTATAATGGTAAAGACTGCAATACCAGTAGCTCTAAAACCTGCTGACCTTAAAAAGTCTTATGGACCAAATTCTCAATTTTTATAAAGATTGAGAAAGGAAAAAAAAGAAAGGAAGGAAAGAAAGAAAAACAAGGTCTATTTTTTGTGCTAAGGTGTAGAAAACTCTAACAGCAGCAACAAAGGTGTCTCACTTTCGAAGAAGGGCATTTATTACCTTTGTAGTTGCATTCTTTCTTTGCCAACTTATTTGTCTCCTTATCTTTCAGATGTTCATAATGACGGCACTTACAAATATCCCTAAAGCCATTATGTTCATCACAGACGGCACTTACAAATATCCCTAAAGCCATTATGTTCATCACCACCTCGTTGTTCTCCATGGTTTCCAAAATCCTAAAGAAGGCATGATGTTAGCCATCGCACTACAGATGATAACCATATTATAGCGGACTCTAGCTAATCTTATGTGTAAAGATGGAAAAGAACAGAATGTTCAAACTAGGATCTGAAAGTTGAGAACCCTCCATCCACTTTGCCTAAAATTTTGCTATTGAAAGTGGCCAAGCATCATCCTGATTTGATCGGAATAGAAATTGGTCAGCTCTATGAGAAATGTGCTGGAGAAGATAAAACAGCTTCCTTTATGCTATGAGCAGCTTAAAGCACTCAAATCTTGCGGTCATTTAAGTTGAGAGTAACCTCCACGCTTAAACATCATATTAGGTTTAAAAGCTTAGGGTGCACTTTGAGTTGGCTTTTCATGGACAAAAATTCTTTTGTTGAAGAAAGCATTTTCAACGAAAAAGGTGGGAAAATGAATATTTTGAATTTTGATTTTGTTTCTTAAACGAAAATGTTTTTTGTTGAAAATTTTATTTGGATTGGAAAGAATGGAATTATAACTCGTTGAAGAAATGTTAACGCTAGATTTTTGTTTAGGAGTGTAAATATTTTTAGTTGAAGCGGGATTTTTTTGGTGAAAAAGCAATACAACTAAGTTTTTCCTTCAAGCAAAATTTTCGTTGAAAATACTAAACAAATGAATTTTTCAACAAACCCGGGATTTTTTGGACAAAACCTAAATCCAAACACAGCCTTAATCTTCCTCCTCAAAACTCATCTTGTGATCGTCTCCAGAAACATAATCCTCGAATGATTCATCAGTAACGCCAAAAAACTTCTTGTTCTTCTCCATCCTCCTTTCTCACAAGCGTGCAATTGCAAAACCCGTGATATTTTAGAAAATAGCAGAATAAGGGTAGAAAAAGGAGAGGAGGGAAGGAAGAGAAGAGGATGAGTAAACAAAGAAGGGAATAATTTTTTTAGAACAAACAGGAGAAAACAGAAGAGAAGGAAAATAGAAAAAGAAAGAAGAGAAAAACTGGAATAATGCGTGGAAAGGGAGCTTTGCCGCTTGTGCAGAGAGCTGGGGTTGACTATGTCTAAGCTAACCAATCAATTCCACCCCCGGCCCCCCCACCCCCAAAAAAAAAAAAAAAAAAAAAAAAAGGTGAAACTTGTGCTCCAGAGCTTTATGCATTTCAACACGAGAAGCATGTACATTATCACAAAGCTACACTTGAGAAAAAGATAACAGTGCAGGCCTCCATGCTTCATGGATGCAAAGTGCATAGTTTGTCAGGCTTTTCAGTATTACAGGTGAATACATCTACAGTTACCAGCCACATACTCATATATCCTTGAATATCACATATGATAAGGAGAATCTGACTAAGACGGAACAAAATTGTAAAAAATGTAGTGTTTAAATTCATCTAAATGAATTGTCAAACATCTTAATCACATTAAGTTTTCAGATTCAGGAAACAAATGTTAATCTTTCAGTATTATTTTACTTGGGGGGTCACATCAATTTAGTATCCAAAGTTTTAATTGTCAATAGGCCTTTCTAAACGAACTCAACCAAAAATGCCTTAGCTTGTATTGACGAAGTGATTAAAATGCCCTTAAAGTATTATATCTAATTTCCTCCCAAGTTTGTTATGATGACACTTTGCTCAATAGGCCTTTCTAAATGAACTCAACCAAAAATGCCTTAGCTTGTATTGAGGAAATGATTAAAATGCCCTTAAAGTATTATATTTAATTTTCCCAAGTTTGTTTTGATGACACTTCGCACCTTTCAAAATTTTTAAGTTCTTTTATTTGGTAATGAAATATCTTGCGTACTTTCATTATCCATGTATCATCTATGAACATAAATTTACAGCATTATCCATTATTTCACTAACCAAAAAAAATAAACTCACCTACTTAAAAATACGGATATTAGAAATACTACACCTTTTGTTCCAAAACGAATTTTCATTTCATTACCTTATTCAATTCAGACAATATGACATTTTATTGTTAACCCCAATTACAAAATTCAAAAACCTTGAAGTTCAAAATGCTACCAAACTTGCACATTGGCTTCTCCAACATAGCAATTCTTTATAATGCCCAAAAAGGTCTAAAGATCTCTCCAGTAACCTCATATAAAAGGTAAATTTGAAAGATGTAGTAAAGAAACATTCTCCAAATTTTTGTTAGAAATTATACGAAGAAAAAYGGTTAAGGACAAAAGGGTAGCATTAATAATGCCTTTAGTGTTCGTGTTGCTTAAAGAAAACCTTTAACAATTGTATTATGTCCTCTATCAATAATTATTTTACTTCTCTTTCAGAAGTATAGAAATTTGAAGGGGCAAAGCATCACCGAAGTGAAGTTGGGAGAGAAAATTGGATATAAAACTTCATGGGCATTTTACTCATTTGCCAAAAGAAGCTAACACCATGGTTGGGTTTTTGTTTTAAAGGGACATATTTCATGCAATTAAAACCTCAGGTGCTAAATCGACATACCCCCCAAAAGACGGTAATAAAGTGGAAGAACCCTATCTAAATTTGAACTATTAAAGGATATTAATAACCAGATTTCAGTTTTATCAGATGGGCCCTTCGTCCATTATGGAATTTTCTTCCCTTGATCTGACTGGTATTTAAAGAAAAAGAAATAAAAACCAGTCAAAGCAGAGATGTATATAAAGTTCATAATGATGCTCTTTGATTAAATGGTGTTACACTTCATTCTTCCTTCCCCTACTTTTAACATCAACATTGACGTACATAACACCCTGCAAATACACAAAATGTTGGATATTACAAGCAAAAAGAAAATCTGTACCAAGTATGTTTATGACAATGCAGAACTTGCATCTACCCAATCTTTTTATCTGGTCAATATCTACAGAAAACTACATTTGGCAGAGTGGATGCTTCCACTCACATAAGTAGGTATAGGTGATTCAATATAAGCGACTGAACTCAATTACAAATGTAATAGAAAAATAATATTCTTGCCTCCTCAAAACTTATAAAGACAAATCATATGCATTTTCCAAAAATTAGAGATACGAAGGAGAGTAGATAACAAACTTACCTGGCTGTCAAAATTTAGATGCTTTCCAGCTTTTGAGCTATTCTGCTGAACTTTTTTATGTCTTGACTCTGGAGATGAATGCAATGTCTGAGAACCATCTTTCCTGTATAATCTCTTGCTGGCTAATGACTTTTGTGGATATCTACTATCACGCATCCTAATATTAGGAGCTGGAACCTCATCATTACTGACATCCTCTGCAGACGGCGATGATGGTTCTGGAGAACTGGTTCCTTCCCCCAATATTTTGTTTCTTGCATTCTCCTTTTGCAGGTGGCCATTTCTGCGAGTCTTCTCTAAAGACGTGGAACGCAAAGAAAAGTTATTTTCTGAGCCTTGTGACTTACCACTCGACACAGGATGCATTTTTGCAGATTTAGGTGTTTGGAAAGGATAATCCAGAGATTCCTCTATATAAATAAAACCAATATTAGCCAAGAGAATTCCAAAACATTTCCTAGTGAATGGACAAAATAGTAATGGAACCATAAAATTTTAACAGCAAAATGCAAGTTCAATTTTTGGTTCATTGCCCTCTTCCTCCTTTCTGGGACATGCTATTGTAGATCATTGTAATGTGGCAAGACAATGATAGGGGTGTGATCATCCCAGGAGAGTAGGATGAAGAAAATGTGAAGACCAGGAGAGTAGGATGAAGAGAGTGTGAAGACCAGGAGAGTAGGATGAAGAGAGTGTGAAGAGAGCAACAGAGAGCTCGCATATATTACCACTCTCATAAGCCGACTTTTTATAGCGTCGTGGAGCATAGCCAATTTTGTGACAGTGAGTCGACCTGAAAGAAGCAAATTAGAGCAAACAATTACAAATTAAACCCCSAAGAAGGGGAAAAAATTAGGCAACAAAGCCAGAAGAGCCAACCAATATGTCTTTTGCATATTAACTAGCTTTGCCTCAAGTCTTGAAAGAACTGTGGTACGCTCAAACCCTTGCTTATCATGAGCTGGTTCTACAAAATTGGCTTCCAACACCCCTGTCATGGGGCACATATAAAGTCAATATGCAGATCAAATAGAAAAATATCTTAAAAACACAGTGCCGACTCAAACCTATTACTCCACGTCCATCACTTCCGGGAGGATGCCACACTCTCCAAAATGGCTGCCAAGAAGGCAAATCTACTAAGATATGTATGCATTTTACTAAATCGGAAACTTTAGATCATGTCTTGTCATGGATTTCTCAAAGCACTAACACTAACTAAATCAGAAACTTTAGTTCATGCCTGGCCATGGATTTCTCAAAGCACTGAACATTTTTGAAGTTCAAGAGAGTATGACAAGAAACCACCTCATGCATTGAATATGAAAAATGAACCCCCCTACCCCCAACAGGACCTATGTTTGGATCAAGGTCTTCCAGTATTAAAACTTATTTATTGATTTTTTAAGAAGAAAGAAAAAAAGCAGGATGAATTCAAGTTTTGTGATTCAGACTTGGAGAGATTCCTTTTCTCTTGGGGAGGGACGGGAGGAAAGGATTCAAAAAATTTAAGGTATAGAATACAAAATTACTTCACCAAAAAAACAAAAAAAAAAAAAAGGAAACTAGTTGCTCTTCTCTCCCTCTTAAACGCCAAAATAATATTATAAACCAAATTTCTCCTCTTTTCCTTTCTTTTATCCCCTAAACCAACAAACTAGGCAAGCATGGAAGAAGAATGAGATAAAGTATCGTTTTCCAAAATTAAGCTGAACTCTGGCCTAGGATCATGATACAAGGTTTACAGCATAAATCTATTAACAACCAACTAACCTTAATGAGTCGATTTTTGTGATATACATTGAATCCTTGAACATCAATATGAGCTTTAGCATCCTTCACAAAACCAATAGTTACAACAGCAACCATCTGATGATGAAATTCGGAGAATCAGCAAAAAGATAAATCAGCAATGAAATGCAGAACCAAATCACTTGATAAACATTACATTAGAATCTCTAGGCACCCCATCTGCACCAGGCTGTGGGCGATACGTGACCTCCTGGGTCATCATCATATCATTCACTATGTTGTGGTGTTCAACATCTTTGCCCCGAAGAATGATCCGGAAGCCAGGTGGAATTCTGAGATAGAGAATTGATGCATAGCTCTAATAACATGAACCAGAAACTAATATTAAAACCAAATAAGAAAAAACTGAATTGAAAAGCATTGAAACAAAAATAATATAATAAACCTAGAAGGGCAGATTTTTGTCAATAGTTAATGATTAATGAATGGCTAGGAAGATGTTAAGCAAGAAAAACGACAAACAATACATACTCTAGAGGTGAATAATTATTCTTCTGCTCTTTTAGTAATGCAATAGCAAATCAGTTGCCCATTTGAAAACGGAACTTGGACAAGGATTCCAACATATAATTTTTCCTTTTCAATATGTTGGCCAAAAACAGCTAATACAACTGACCAGATTTCTAACACTAAAGCACATGTTTATGTGCAGGGACAGGAGTTAAAGTGCATCAGCAATTGCACCCTATCTTACCACATCTTTCCCCCATTTATAGGTGAGGCAAAAGACCTCTTTAAACCCACTGAACAAAAGAGCTTCTTTTGCATACCAAATATCCAACTTCCAGGAGATAGTGGCAAAGCCTGCCCACAGAAAGGGCAAGAGGAAAGGCTAAACATCTTACTGAATTCAAGATTAATCTGAATACCTTTTTTGAAAAGAAACAAGGAAAATACAACACAGAGAAGGCATATTTAACTTACATATACCATTGGTTTAAAGAAATTATATAAAAGCATGGATAGACTAATTCAAGATCAAATGTAAATTAAAAGAAATTTTCACAATCACACAAGCATGTGGTGAAAAAGTGGCAGGAAATTGTTATTCTAATGCCCATATGGAAGATAAATCAAAATGAAATTAAAGTGTAAGATGATCAACTTGACATGATATCAGGGTTATACTAATGAGAACAAAATGTTTTTAAGGGAGAGACACCTGAAATAGGAGAYAAAGGTGAAAGACAAATTAAGAAAAGTAAAGAGAGAATCCCAAACATGATCAATGAAATATTAGAATCAGAAATTATTTTGCAAATGATCTGCACTGAAAGTGACAAAATTCATCTGAGCTTTCTTATATTTCAAAAATTCTTGTTATTCATCAATGAGCCAAACTCAGTCAGAAAAAATATCTCGTTAAAAGATCAATATGATTTTGTTTGCGGATGGTTCATGTATGTTCATAAACAATGAATAAATAGTCTTTCCACCAATTCTTCCCTTTTTATCGCTCTCAAACGCTTCCTCACCAGGTTCACCAGGCTGAAGACATATATATTCATAGCTATTATAAGAACCAAATGACATCCTACCATAATCATTTACATAAAGAAATAAGCAGTACCATGAAAAGCACATTTGTTATTACATTGTCTAAAGATGATCATTTCCCAGATAACCTTATATTAAACAGTATCCCATACTTACCCTTAGTGAGTGTCGATAAGTTAAGAAGTGCCTGGAATTAGGATATTTCTGGGCCATTTGTATACTCTTCTCATCTCGATTAACCCCTCTTATTTGAATATCCTGCAATAGAAAAATTCAAACAGTTTTTACCCACAATTAGGAAATCAGGTCACGCAAACAGTTGGTTTAACAATATCCACAACAGGCAAGGATGTCAAGACATACATGAGGATCAGCATCAAAATCAAGTTCCAGTAGTCCTTGATCATCCTCCCAAAGACTATATATGATTATTAGTGTCCCATGGTCTTGTATCCGGTTGAACTGTAGGATTTGTGCATTAAAACAAGAAAATCAGAGTAAGTCAAGAAAATTGAAGGCAAGATATGAAAGAACTTGCATTAATCTGCAAATTTGTGTTTGCTCTAAGCACAAATACAGAAATTTGTAGAATAGTGCAGCCAACAAAAGGGGTGGAAATCTGGGAGGCTTCGATATCTTTATTCATTAAACTGAACGAATATGTTAACCCTACAAAAGCCAGTAACTTTGGGATGCCTCCAGATCTATTACAGCAGGCCGTTACAGAATGTCAAGAGTTACTACGCATCAACAGCCTGTTTCACATGTTCAACACTATAACTTACGAATCTTTCTTTTCGAATATTTAGCAATGTTCTGTTTCCAAAGTTTTTTAATAGAAAAATTAGTAATTTGATAATCTTCAGTTGGGTTCTTTTGCAGTATTTTCTAATTCAGATTTTTCTTGAGTCGTGGAGGATCCTAAGTTATTTTGGTTCAGGCAATTGCAGAATCTTCTTATTTCAGTTTCAAAACTATTGCTTAATTTGTTTCAAGGGCAAACATCCCAGCTTGGGAGAAGTACCAGAGTGCATAACTACAGTAGTTCTCTTCTTAAATCATTAAATTGACATTCTCTTCAACATTGCTAAGCAATTGAGATTGTGTACAGAATCAAGTCATAGGAGTGATGCTGACGGTCTCGACGAGTGATATCTAGGGTTTTCCCCTCTCTAGTGCAACAATAAGGATTATCTCCCTTATATTTCTCTCTTTTTCACTTCTCTGCAATTTAACTACATTTTCTGCCTCGCTCCAGACTATATTCCTCCGGCATCACTCGGTCTTTTTTTCCTTTTGGCATGTTCCGTATTTAAAAACTACGAGTCTTTTAATAAGCTTCCATACTTATTGGGTCCGGGTAGAGACCAAAGGTCTTGAGCGACCGATCCGGCATAGAGCACCTTTGCACAGAAAACAAGGATGTATAGAAACTCCCTTTTCTCCAGCAAACATTACCAGTTACACTGCAAAATTATTTGCTTAATCTTATAAGTATTATGAGTGTTTTAATAAGCTTTCGTACTTGGACCACCTTTGCACAGAAAATAAGAATGTATAGGAATTGCCTTTTCTTGAGCAAACATTACCAGTTTACTGCAAAATTATTTGCTTAAGTTTCCTCATCTTTTTTTTCCCCCTCCATTTCATGGATATATGTCTCCGCAATTGGAATGAAACCATCAAGTATTGGTGGAGCCAAAATGTAGTTCATTCAGCTAGAGTCGGAGCTTCCAATTTCTATGCTAGCAAGACGATGAAATAATAGCCTAGCAGCCAAGTACCCAACTTGTAGTCCAGAAAGTTGGAGTACCAAAAAGGAAAAAAAGAAATTCTATTAAACTTCCCCTCTTCCAATTGAAATAACCTACTACCACCATTCCAACATATAAGTTGTTTTAGACCTCTGCACACAAATTAAGCATCCCCAAAACAAGGTATTTTTTGGACTAAATACATTAGTTACCCTTTCTCTTTCCTCTTCATTTTTCCTCCTCGTCATCCAAGGCAATACATCACATCCAAAGCCATCTTCTTCTTCCTCCCCCCTTTCTTTCTCTCTCCTCCTCTCGAAAAATACAAAAGTAAATTCAGAGTCAAATGTAACAAATCACCAAGATGAAGAGGCTTCACTTTCAATTCAACGAAATTTCTTGCAGCTGACTTCAAGACTGATTAAGGTCAAGTAAAAAGAGCAAAGAGGGTAATATTGGGGGAAAAAGATATTAACGAGCATGAAACAACTCAGATTTTGAGAAGACTCACTCCTCCTAAAACAACCTATATTTTGAAACGCCATCAAATTAAACTATCATTTTCTTATATATAGGAAGATTTATGAGGTTTGGGTTAACTGATGAACCACGAAAAGCAACGTGGCAAAATCAGCCCTGTAATGGATGTTTACGTGGATGGTTCCTTATAGAAACGTGGCGAAGGATAAGATTTGATGTTTCATTTGAGGAAATGAACTAACTTGCATACCAATAAAATGTAACATAATTATATTTGATCATTTATGCAATATAATATTCATAATCTTAGCTAGTTTACCCCAAGAAAACTAGCTAAGATCATGAATTATCTACACCTCACTTTATTCAAAAGATCTCCCTTATACCTTTTGGGAGATCTCTCWATGAGAATTCAGGTAATGTGACTTAATGCAGGTTATACTAGGTGATCTTTTTAGCCTTCTTTGCTAGTCATGGTCAATAATAGCTTATAGATTAGAGTATGAGATTTTTGCACATTTGGAAAAATAACAGCTTCACATGCTCAGCAATTTTCCCACTAAATACAATACCACTAGACTATCCGTAGTAATTTCCAATATATAAAAGTAAGCACGTGAAAGTCTTGCTTCTAAACAGAAACAAAATTTTGTAGAATAGAGTATGGGAGTTGTTAGTTATGCTCCAGTAACTGCATATAATGGGCTTCTAATCCTTTAGCTTTTCTCTTAAAAGCTGAGCAGGAAGATATACTCCCCCAAAAACGCCAAAGAATGGGTATTAAAGAGAATTACCTGTTGAAGAAGATCTGCTTCACTTGAAAATGGTGACCAATGGATAATAGTTTCCACATTTCTGCTCCAATCACCAACAGATGGTCTTGCTATCTTATTCCATTCTTGGCCCATTCTTTCATAATCAAGCTTTTCACATAATCAAAGAAAACCACTATTTCTATAAGAGTATGTTTTAACAAATAAACAATACAGTATCAACCACTACAAGGAAGATAAATGGATCACATCAAGAACGTAACTTGCAGTAAAGAGAAAGTGCAATCTCAATTAACTGTAGCAGGCTTGGTTAGACCAAGCAGGGGCAGTCCTGAGTTCTATAAACAGAAATATCTATATCAAGTTTGCAGAAGCAACTTTGCAACACCAAATATAAAATGAGCAAGCAAGAGGGAGACATGAACGCTTGTGAAGACCAAAACTAAAATTAAAAAAGAGCAAAGTAATACAAAAAGTTCATCAAAAAGGGTCCTCCCCCACCCCCCCCGGCTCTTTTCTATACGCACACACACAAAAGCAAAGATGAAAAAGGAAAATAGAAAGAATGCCATCACCATGCTGCAAGAGAGAAGCAGGTGCTGATTTAAGATTCCCAGCCAAAAGATGTGGAAAAGCTACCACAGGTAACAAAATGAGGACCTCAATCAGTAAAGAGACTACAGCATCTTCTCTATGAGCACAGTGGCACGATGCAATCAAGCCTAATGTGCGATGCTTTCAGGTCCTAGGTCTGACTCCCTAGAGTTTATCCCTCCCTCTTGCTGTGATGCTAAGACATCTTCCTATACTTTCTTGTTATTATCATACTTATAACATAGCTTCTGCATCAAAATCCCATTAGATATTTTATTCTGCTACATTAGACAGGTTTCTGCATTTTAGTTTCAGCCTGTCTCAGCACATAAAGCTTACCAGAATCTAGTGTAGTTTTGTGCTGCAGCTTTGGTGATTTGTCCTGCATCACCATGTTTTGAACCCTCTAGACGCTTATGCACCTTCTCTGCCACAGGATCCAAGAACATTGGTGATGCAGGATTACCTCCCAAAGGAGGAAATAGATAAAGGAAAATCAAGTAGAAGCAGTAAGATTGTTAAATTGACAAGTCCAAAGAAGGTTCACGCCTTTGTGGTTTTGGGTGTCTAAGGTTATGGTGGTTTCCAAAGATTCCTTGTGACGTAAGGGGATAAAGAGTGAGTATACTTACTACAAAATGGGTAGGATGCTAAAGGTGGTCCGATGTTACATGTAATKGGAAGTTTACCTATTTGTTATAAGATTGGAATGGTTCCTGTACTCAACTTCGGGAAGATCATTGGATTCCAGAGGGATCTCTTTTGCCTTTCAATCTCTATTTTGACTGCCAGTATAATGCCCAAACGTCTTCCTTCTATTCCTACATGATTAAAGACCATTGTTGGTCTGTAACTCTAGAGTTTTTCCCTCTAGATCATTTCTTCTCATATATCAAATGATAATCGGCCTCCATATCATTTAGAGAAAGTACTGGAAGCCTAATGTTTGGTTTAAAATCAAAGTTTTCACCGGGACRGTGGTTCTTAATTAATCTCAATGATTTATTGCAGCTGAGAAGGCCTCAGAAAGATCTTAAACCAGGTATATGCTGTAAGTGTAAGTCCCCTAATTAGAAAAATAAACAATCACTTTTTCCTTCACTGCCACAAATTTTGTGAGAATTCTTCCACTTGGATGAGAAGTCAGTGTAACCTAATACAATTCTTCTTTTCATGCAAATAAATTTTGTGGTTTTACCAAGAGTGAATGAGGTAGAATTTTATAGCAATATGCATGATTTGCAGTTTTTGGGCAGCACGAGTAGAAAGGAACAATAGGATTTTAAGATTTAGAATATGTATATTAAGCTACTTTAGGACAATTTTATTTTTTTCTCTTCGGGCCATAGCATCTGGTGTTCTTGAGACATGGCATTGATAGATCATGTAATTACTTTCTTGAGGATGCCTTATCCTCTTTCTTATATATTTCATTAATAAAATTTCCTCTTTTGTCTTAATATCAAAATAATTGACACAAAATAAGAATCTTCCAAAGAAGGAAAAATGGTATAGAAGTGCCCAATAATATCATCTACATCAATCACGGACCATCCAACCGAATGACCATACTCCAACTGAATACTAAGCTTTGTTTTTACTTCAAACAATTATTACGTGCTAAATCACAGCCTAGCTCCCTGCGTTACAAGATATCCACACAATGTTTCCATAAAGAAGAAGTTATTATGCTTTTGGGAAAAAAGAGAGGTTGGGGGGAGGAAGAAAGAAAGAGGATAAAAAGGAGTGTCACGGGATCTAGAGACAACATATATCCAGAGGTGATTATTTTTGAGAAGTGTGTTCAGGGTAATGACATGTAAGAGTTACTAATTCAATGTATAATGAGATAGAAGAGTAGCATCATTACCATGGGAACTACAATGTCTTCCTTTCCTGTGCTTCTCAAAAATGTATAGGACAATAATCCAATGCTTTGTGTAGACCTAAAAATAGATCCAAAAGAAATAGAAAACAGAATCCAACATTGGTGGAAGAACTAACAACGTAATTAAAAGAATATGGGCACATATAGGCGTATAGCATACACCCAAAAAAAAAAAAAAAAGATAGATGCAACCAAAGTTTAAATAGATATCGCATTCAAAAAGAGATGAAATTCTGTATACAAGAAAAATATAACCAGGTAAAAGTTTACCATCTCTTTTGTGCCAGATCAGATTCAGGAAGAGAGATTCCTTGATTTTATAAGGTCAGAAAACCTAGGTTTGACCAACTGCATAAATCCTATTAAAAATTAAGGGGGAAGTAACACATATAACTGAAATCCACCTAAACTAGCTGTATCTGTAGCTCACCAGTGTTCATTATTTAGAGCCTGCTAAAACTTACATATGTTGCAGTACGTGATATCTATATCATGGACAGAGAATCCAAATGACTGACCCATTCTTTGGGCGCTTTTCTATCTTAAATTTGATTCAGGTATAAAAGAGTGACTAAATTATCGACCTAACACATGATAACAGTGTTGCTCCAATAAACAACTATCAAAATACCATGCAGCCTCCATGAGACCATCAAGCCTATAAACAAATTCTGTTTGCCTCAAGCACCTTTTTGTTTCTGTAGAAAATTCATACAGCTCCTACCAAAGCAAAATTCGCAGTTCTATGAAGAATGATATTGACAGAAACTGTTCTAAAGACATCTAGACTACGTATTTTTTTTGCAAATAAGGAAGACGAGAAACCACATAGTTTCATTAACAAACAAGTTAGAATCAGCGTTCTAGAACTAAGGATAGAAACGAACAGACGCTTGGCAGAATTAAATCATATATCTATATCAAGTTCAAATGATACATTGTTTCAACCAGATTGTGAATATGAGAGTAAAGACCTTTCTSCATCTTTCCCGCAACAACGTGAGAAGACAATAACGTCAGCTCCAAGCCTCATAGTACTAGTCTTAAAACCATTTCCATCTAATAGAGGCAAAAATCAAGTCATAATTAAATAAACAGTTAAATTTGATGTGGTAGCACCAAGCAGGGTTTTGTGTTCAAGTTCTTAAAGAACATACATTGTCCAATCGTATCAGCAATTTTGCTCTTCGCAGAGTACCCAAGAGACATGCATTGCCGCATTTTATCAGGATCCATGCCACCTCCATTATCTACACATAATTGAAAACAACTATTCAAGTCTAGGATAAACTTTCCATAAGAGCAAGGTCTCATAAGCATAGCCAGGAAAGGGAAGAACAAAAAACACAGCCTAATCAAAGTAAAAAGTCAATAGGGAATCATCAAACCAACTTTGTTGTTTTCCTGCAGAATTGGTGAGGCAGTCAGACAATTAGACAGCCACCAGAAAGAATAAATAATTTCAAATACACAATGTGAAAAAATAGGAAGAAACAAGCAAAGGACTTATATACTTCTTATGTGGTTACAAAACAAGGCCCAGCAGAGACAAACAGCTGGCTTGCTCCAACTTCCAAATGAAGTTTGCTTCACCTAAATAATGATGTCGAAGCTGCAGAGACTATTGCTTACAACCATGGGGGAAAAAAAATAAATAACATGGTATGCACCATCTGCTGTTCTGTTCTTTGTCATTCCCATGTTTAAATATACATATATGGAATCAATATACAATCAAATGAAATATCAAACTAAAAGCAGTGGACAAGTGAGATATGTAACATGTAACTTTAGGTGCTGTTGTTTGGCAAGGAGGAAAGCAATAGAGAGAAAGAGAACCATTAGAAAGCGAAATACTATAAATACCTTCAATCAGTAACATTCTGCTCCCATCTTTCGTATTTTTTATCATGTCTATGTTAACATATGTTGCTCCATTGCAGACCTAATATTTATTTATGAAGATAAACAAAATGACATTCAATAAGATAAGAATACAATCATTTTCAGCTTGAATATATGCTGTGTGCATTGTCAGCAAAGAAATAAAGAGAGGAAGGAGTGCGGAATACCTCATCAAGTGAGTTGTCCAAGAGCTCAGCAAAAGCTGAAATAACAGATTAGAATATTAAGAATAAAAAACATTGAACTTCAAAAATTTTCTAAACGGGATAAAACGTTGTGCAATGGGAGATGAAAAGCCAAGTTCAAGCTTCTTAGAGAAAATGAAGAGATTTACCTCCAAGAACCCACTTATGACTGGTTGCATTAGAATGCAAGAATCTCGGATGAACTCTAACATGATCCATGCCACCTGCTAAAGGAATGTGGACTTCACATACAGTTTGCTCAAGCAAGTTAGGTATCAGACTCCCTATATGAAGATATGCTTGCTATGTTCATAGACATGGTTAGATATCATCCTATGTAGCATTTTCCACATTATGGATATAAGACTATAGGGTCTTTCATCATTAAAGTCCATAGCACTGAAGCATTTAATATGAAAATCTTGTATAGCCTTAAGAAGTGAAGAATATGCCTCCAAGGTATATACTGGCAACAGATTTTGTCAGCTAAGCAATATATATAATTTACAAATAAGTTACCTAATATCTTCCCAACCACTCCTCTTCCCTTCAGCAAACACAGAAACTTAGAGATTGAGAACAAATCTCCCTTTCTTCCTTCCTCCCCCCTCAAAACCAGCATAACCAAGCACAAAATTAAGTAAAAGTGTTTACCTTTTTCTCTTTTGGTGGTTCTCTAAACCCTTCTTCCCCTCTACACAATGTGAATTTGCATAATATGATATGAATGTTGGAATCTAGGAGGTAAATGTGCAATTCTTAAAACAGTAGGCTTTTCTTAGTACAACGATAGAGTTTTTGCACACTACAATAGGATTTTTTTGCTTCACTTCAAGATGACTGGGAACTGAAACAATTGTGAAGCATGAAAATTTCAGCATTTTTAAAAWTTAAGTAAGGTTTCATTTTTGTTAATAGATAATTCTTCAATGATTATAAAGCTTCAGTAAATTTCAATATAGCAATAATTCATCAACTGAAATGATAAATCTGCTTTGTTTGAGGTTCTAGCAGAAAGGAAGGGGAGAACCATATCTGATGACATACTTTTTAGAAATCATTAGAAGTGGGAATACTTTATAGAAGAAGAGATTACTTTGGGGGAAGAATGCACAAAGACAATCTTAAATGGTGTTTCACAAACAAAGACGTTGCGTACGCATCACCATCATTACACAAGAGAAGGAGTGTTTSTTCTAGGTCCATAAAGTTGGAAATCATGAAAAGTACTCAAGATTCACGATATTTTATTACCTACTAGTASTAATTCAATTACTGGGTTCACTGCAAGTAACTATCACTCTCTTACCAAAGAAAACAGATGAAGACAACTCTCTTTTTCCTTCATATGCCATCTCTTTCCATTTCTTCCATTTGCAGCATGAAAAAACTAAATAAAATAAAAACCCTTTACAAAAATCTACTATAAAATATTAGGTATTAGATCCTTCAAAATGTTGCAGTATTATTTCATGTTCTCTAATTACATCTCACTTTTCAATCGATATGATCTTATACCAGTTTGGTGAGGAAAAATATGCATGTAAAACAACTTTTGAATTTCCAAGAGCATGAACTGTGCAAATGTAATAGTTTTGTTGTCCTAGGTTTCTCCACTCCCCCCACAAGAAGAAGAGAAAATCCTAAATAATTCCACACCCCTTAACAAGTTCTTTTATTTCTAATCATAGTTAGAAAATCCAGTTCTAGTCAAAATGTAACCTTATTGTTCTGCAAATACAACGGTAAGCTAATGCTAGTTATAAATGTCATAAGTTCTGCTGGCTTCAGGATTCAACCAAGAATCCACATTTCCACTGGTGCAGTTTTACAGCTTTTCTTGTTTAAAACATCTCCCAACTTCCTTTTGCTAAACAAAAATCTCTCAATACTCYGAATACAACCCTACCTCAAACCGTTCTCAATAAACACCACTTCTCTCACACTGCCCTCTCCATCTACTTCCGTCAATCATCTGATCCTCTCACTCACTCTCTTCTTCAACATCACGGAAAATTGGATTTAGACTTGTATATGTTATTTTTACGTATTACATTAACATTTTCCAGAACGGCATGGGAAATAGTAGAAAACTCGAAAATCATCTCAAGCTGTCTCTATCTACTATGGTTCTAGCAAGTAATTGGATTCTTAGCTTTTACAGGGTACTCAATAGAACTTAGTTCAATATGGGGCCAATTAAACTATTTCTAGCCGCGAAAATTGAACTCAAAAGAAAGAATATGAAAAGTGATATACTAACCCATAGAAGATTCCCAATCACCAGAAAGGGCTCCTTCATAGTCCCCAGCCTTCCAGAACTGCTTACAATTAGTGTCCACACTAAGCACCGCAGACTCTTTCTGTGCCATCGGCGCCGGTAATGCTAACGCCACAGAAGAGTGGGACGACAACCTTGGTTCCCTAGGTGGCAAAGGATCAAGAAACCCCACTGGCAAGACCATATTTGCTTGAGACTCGTCGATTTTCTTCTTCTTCTTTGGCCTATTATTAACATCTGTATTGCCATAAATTCCTGCCGCATCGTCATCAGAGTCGGAAGGGTTGCCGGAGTCCGAATCGCTACTACTTAGATCAATGACTGACACCAGCTGCGTCGCCTGAGGGGCAGACGTTAACTTCGGCTCCCGTGAAAACTGGTTAATAATTTCTTGCTTAATACCAAAGGAGCTTTTATTTTCCATTGTTTTGGGCAACAAAATAAGAAAGTCTTTGAATTGAGTTGAATTCTAAAAAGTAGGAAAGGGAATATGACATGCAGCAGTACACAAGAGAAGATTCTRGGTTTCGATGAGTTCAACAGAAGGATGGACGTTTACCATCACACCAGTGTTCCAAGGTAAAGGTAGAGGGTAGGGCTTAGGAKGGCACGTTTCAATCGAGCGAATGTCAGTCTCGTTAACTATTATTTTTTTATTTAAGAAATTGATTGTTCCATAGAGGAATTATTGAACTTCTCATTGAAGGACTTGGATCTCAAAACTTGAGAAGAATTTGGGTTATATGAGATTGATATTGAGGGAYAATAAATTTATTGAAATTGCCTAACTATTATTTTTTTATTTAAGAAATTGATTGTTCCATAGAGGAATTATTGAACTTCTCATTGAAGGACTTGGATCTCAAAACTTGAGAAGAATTTGGGTTATATGAGATTGATATTGAGGGACAATAAATTTATTGAAATTGCCTAGCAATTCAATACAATCTTTAATTGGACAGTATAGAAGAACTTCTGCACAATTATTCTCAACATTAAATGATTCTCATACGTTGGAGATTTTTATCACTACTTGCAGTAGTGTTTTCTCAATTCAAAGATGCCATAATGCTCTAGCATCTATTATTATCCACAATTCAATCCAATAAACTGAATAAAAGCAATTACTTCAAAAAGCATCTAAATTTTAGATAAGATGCAATACAAAGCAACGTCCTTATTGGATTAAAGATGTTGCCAAGTATGGCGTCTTTATTAAGCCCGTCTCGATCTCATTGAAGGCGAATCTTCAACTCCCACTTTCACATTTTTTAAGTAAAGATATAAATTGGTATAGTGCTTTACTCCATAACACTTTCTTTTTTTCCTTGTCACTTGGTTTTAAAAAAAATCTACAATAGTCATAACTTGTATATTACAACATTCTCACAAAAAAAATAATAAAAAAAGCTAGCATTCCCTTAATAACATGATTATCGAGTTGAAATTGACTTTCAATAGTCATAATTTCAAAAGAGTTGAAAAGTTTCTAACATCAGCATAAAAGAAACATAGCCATTAAAATGATGACCTATAATAGACAAAACATAATAATGTTAAAAAATATAAAAAGCAATGCAACAACATCAACTATTCAAGTATAACCAAACCATCAATTAAGTGCTTGATTCACCTTAACGATGTCCTTGACAATTTCTTCTATTATGACTCACTCTATGGCAATTTTTGTATCTTTGAGAAGAATCGAGGTTTCAATAATCCACATGACTTCTAATCCTCGTACTTTGAACACGGCTTYTTAAGTCTCCCTTCATATTCTAATTATAGTGAATAAGATTGAATGGTGTGATCTCCAAAACAAGTCATGTGAAACCGAGTAGAAGTTTGTAATATATATTTTCCGATAGCGTTCATTGAATATATTTCATTAACAAACTCACCCACTATCCAACCTCATTGACGGCAGACAACAAAAGCATGGGAATAAGAAATCCCAATATAGATCACTTGTGGTAACTATACCATTTTTCACTCATCTTGGCAGTGTAGATCTTGTTACCCCTTTTATTTCTCCTAGTATAGACTTGACACTGAACAAGCCAAATTAAGAATTGAATTGGAACACTGTATTTTTATCATTATTTGAAAATTTCTTCCATATCCTAGGGGCGAAAGGATGTCTATAATGAGTAAATTATTCATGGTGATTTGAAAAATACTTTATAAGTTTTAGTACTATCATTTCCACCAATGTTTTGATCGGCAACACAACATCCCTTCTTCAACATACCATTCAATGATTCAAACAAGTTACTTGTCAAGCATCCGTACTTGTACCTATTATCATATGCAAGTGTCCACTTTTCATGAATCAATTGCATTCAACCAATCAAATGCATCTTGACCCCGAAGCTTAATCTAATCCATAATTGTAATGAACTTCACTTGATTAGGCTCCACCCTTGCATTTTATACAAGATTTGACAAGTCCCTATTCTTAAATTTGACGTTGAAATTGGCATTGATGTAGTGCACACAGTATCTATGTACTACAATGGTGGCTCTCACTTTCTCATTTGATGTACTGTATGCAGTATACCTTTTGTAGCGATCTGAAATTAAACAAATTTTAGAAATAGCAGAAACTACCACTACTTATCAATGACTCTCCATATACAATGACAAATGTTAGAGGAAACACATGATTATTGCATTTCATATGCTAGCAATCAAAAGAACTCCATGATATGCCCCTCTTAAAAATGTGTCATCTAATGATTGGTTAGCTATGCTCGAACCCATCTGCGGATTATTGAAAAGCCCAGAATAACCATTCAAATATTTTCACATCATTGGTGCTGCGCATTTGGTATTTCCATCAAATAATTGTTCATGGATTGGAATCTTGCAATGTATGCATATATAGCAGAAGAATTTGAAATGTTGTTAGAATCCCTAGAAACTAGGYCTATGGCCAACTTCYAGGCATTCTACTTCTTCTTGTAAGAAAAACCTAATTAGAATAGTTTTTTGACCTTAGCAATAACAACACTAACAAGTACTTCGGGATCGTTAAGAACAATGTGGATAATGTGTGAAATAATGTATCCGATGGCCAAACTAAAATGGTTGTTGTTCACAGTCTGGACAAGACAAGCATGTTCTTCATTGAAAATGGTCACATCCCACTAATGATGAGTGATCCTTGGAATTATACGAATATACCACAAACACGAATATTCATTAATTAAAGTTTTGCATCTAGTCATCCACAATTCAATATTACTCTTTATAACTTTATACTCTCTACTCGTTCAAGAGACCATTTACAAACTACATTGATAGCCCGCTTTTTATTATCAAACTTCGTATGAATCCTTAGATTATTGTTTATTTCAAACCAATGATCAATCCTGAATTCACTCGGATCAAYGGACAACTGCTTACCCAATCCTATATCCTAAAATGAGCCATATATTTCAAAAGAACTCTAAGTGTGGACCTCATTTATGTTGGATTTTAGATGTTAGAGAGTGTTGGATGGTGGAATTGTGCATTATCCTTGTCGTCACTAGGATTGTCTGTAATACTCGRAATTTTTTCTCTATTAATTTTGTTTGATTTTGCATGAAATTGTGTGCCAACTAGGGTTGAAAATTTTATATGTGATTAATATCTTGAAACTGCACGTTTAATAA